>OX453275.1:2442472-2707472 GCA_949710005.1 Ricordea florida
CGAGTCCAAAAATTCCTTTTCTAAAGATTTCATATCTCAAGGGCTGGGCTTGGAGTGTCCCTCTCTGTCCCTTATGTTCTCTTGTTCATGTACGTCTCGATTCGTGGAATGTAAATTATTTAAAAATCTTAGCTATGATGAGCGGTCGACAACCTAATGTATATATAAAAGCACTTTAATTCTGTATCCCTTGACAGTCCATTTCGTAGACTGTCTTTAACTTACCAAATTGAAGGAGTAAAATTTTGTATTTCTAGATTCAGCTTAGAAACCTTCACGTTATTCATTGACGCGACTTGTTATATTTCGTATCCTTTTTTAAAATAGAAGCGCTTTTGGTCTTTAAGTTATCGCAAGTGAGATAAAGAGATACATCCATGCCTTTCTAAAATTTTATTTTTGCTTTAAAACCAGGGGAGAATTCCGTGGCTTTGGATGTCAATGGAAGCCCTAAGAGGAATTTTTACTAGCAAAGCGGACGTGTAAGTCAAGTTCGTTAGGGAAAATATTTCTGGTTAAAAATGTGCGCTAAATAGAGAAATAATAGTTACTAACAAACAATTTTTTTTTTGTAGGTGGTCATTCGGGGTGGTACTTTGGGAGATTGTCACTTTAGGTATGTTTTGTTAGGTATAAGTCCCACAGAAAGTAATGGAATTAAATCTTTATTTGAAGACTTTAAGCTCACGTTTCCCTCCTCTGTACCGTAAAAAAAAAAAGAAATAAAAAATAATCCTGGCGCAAATCGGCTTTTTAAGAAACGGCTTGCTCAGGACATTTTACACGTGTAGAGAGCTGTGGAGAGGGGAAGGTTGCTTACACAGTTTGTGATGTGGAACCACAAGATCTCACTACAGTTCCTGAATTAAGGCGTTCCCCAAAAGCTTATTCATTAAATATATGTTATTTACCGGGTGGAAGGTCCGTATGGGAAAAAACTGTACTCAAGACCAAGGGCACAGTTTTTTCCCATACGGACCGACCTTGCCCGATAAATAACTTATTTATTGTTAATTTTTTTTGGATGTCTTTTCAAACTAAGAAAACAGATAGGAAATTGCTGCAGCGGGCAAAAAATCCGGCCCGTGGGCCGTATAGTAAAAAGCTGGACCGGTCACCTGCCCGTTGTTAGCCAATCAAATTCGAGGATTCAAGATTCCAGCCCGCTCAGATACTTGAGAAAAAAATAAAAACACTTATCATATGACCCGTCCGGCCCCGGTCCCGCAATGACATAGAAAACTATAGTAAAAGCTGACGTGTGTAGGGCCGGGCGGGTTGACGTCAGCCGGTCAGGAAAAAGCCATCCGGCCTTGGTGCACTTGTTAGGCTTTGTTGCGAAGTAAAAAAACAAAACTTTGAAAAACAGAAATGAGAAAATAAGTCACGTTTTTCGATGAATTGCGAAATTCTAAAAAAAAATCTAAAGGGAATGTTTTTACTGTAGGATCTTTTTTTGTGATTTTTTTTCCGCGCGCGCCAAGCTATCGCTTCCTATTTGGAATAAAAATAAATTTTCGACATTTTCAAAACTTAGTTAGTGGTCATATGATAATATGCTTATTGACTCAGCTGGGTCGGGTCGGACGGGAAAAGATTTGGCTCTCGTTCATGACGCAATGACCGAGAGTGCGTCATAACCTCGAACCAAATATTTTCTCGTCCGGGCTGACCTAGCTGAGTCAATAAAGACATGTTAACAAACCTTTTTATTTCGCCTTCAGGCGAACTTCCCTATAAAGGTATGAAGGGGGTCGTTGAGCTTCATAACGAGTTGGAACAAGGATTAAGACTTGAGAAACCACCACATTGTTCTGAAGAACTGTAAGTATAAATACATTTTACTTTATAAGATGAAGGAGTGATAACAGCGCCAGTGCTTTAAATTTCAGGTCACAAGACTTGGTCTCGAAGTTCTCTCCGTACATTGTTTCTGTTGTGCTTATTAATTCGAATTTATGTGCCTCACTCTTATAGGGTGTTTGTTGGTGTTGGGCACACCGATGTTTGTGTTGTATTATGAGCATTTTTCAATGTCTTTAAGAAGTTTGCTTGAGTCATTTTGTGATTCCCTCAGAATAAACATCTATTTGGTAGGTATGACATTATGTTGTCCTGTTGGCAAGCGATTCCAGGAGAACGTCCAGCCTTCCGACAACTGTATGAGACGCTTTCAGACACTTTATCAACGAAAGAGGTGAGGAAAGAAGACCGAGGTCTTTGTACTGTAATAAGGCTTTCAATATAGCTGGGCTTTCTTAGTCGATGGAAGCTGTGGTATCTTAAAGGATTCAGACAGTGGCTCAGGAACACCTTTCCCGACTGAAGAATCATAAAAGTACAAACAAAACGGAAAAACTAAAATGACGACCACTAGAACCTATTACAAATCCAGTACTACATGCATATTTCTGATATTTCTGTGCTTTAATGCAACGATCGTTTTAAGTATGTTTTGCGTTAGTATGGGTAATCAAATGATTTCCAGCGCAATTTGGAATAGATAAGCACAAGTAAATTTCAAAGACTTGAGAAAATTGCACGATCTCGTAGGGCGAGTGCAATTTGTTGCCCTTGAGAAATTTACGAGTGGTTATTTATACAAAATTGCACTCGAAATCATTTGATCACTTGTTAATGATATACATGCAAAAATTGTGATTGCAAAAATATGTGATTGCAAAAATATGTGATTGCAAAAATATGTGATTGCAAAAAATATGTGATTACAAGTTTCTGGACTCAATTTCAATTTCTATTGCTTGGGATTAATTGACGTACTGTCAGCCAATCCGCGCGTTGACCTTCTTAGATCCAAGTTATTAATGGTGTAAAGCTTCCGTTGTTATTGTTGCTTTTTTATCCAACCTTTTCTTGCAGAGAACGTATATCAATGTAACATTTTTTGAGAAGCAAGGAGTGAACGAGTGCTACACCTGTGAAGGGTAGTGGAAGAACGCTTTGCCGGTTAAGAAAACAAAGCATTGTCCAAAAGACAAACCCAGCCATTTCTTGCTTCATGTAGCTAACAAAGATGTCCCAAGATGCACAATGTTAGCAACAAACCATGGTATTCTATCAGCACTGATACAAATCCCGCTAAGATAACTTCGTGTGTGAAACTTAAGGCTATATATGTCAAACACGAGATGCAGTGTTTCATCAGATATCAAACATCGAGAAGAGAGATAAAAATACGGCGCACAGCGGAGTATTTTTAGAGAAATTCGAGAAAATTAGAAAAATTCGAGAAATTTCTACATCGAGTGTTAACGATGTAAAAACGAGCCATGTTTCATCAGATATCCAAACAGGTCACGATACCTGATTTCCTTTGTCTCTCTCTTACACATTATTAATGAGTTTGGGGTGTGCTTACTACCCAGCCGTGATTCAATACCAATTTTAAAATGAACTTTTACTGAAACTCATAACATACAGTCGAGTTTGAGTCGGTCAGGTTAGTGGAAGTAACCCTAGATATTCTCAACGGAATAAGCGAAACAAGTTGTTCCGATAATGTTTAGTGTACATACGTCTATTTTCATTGATTTTCTGGTAAAAATTTTTGCATTTATAGTAGTTACTACACTTGGAAAAAGTGATGCGTACACATGGAGAGAAAATGCAAAAAAGGTTGCAATAGTTCTTCCGCAAGATTATTGTTTAGATTTTTATGGTCCTTAGGATTACATACTGTCTATTTTCATTGATTTTCTGGTAGAAATTTTTGCATCTATAGTAGTTACTACACTTGGAAAAAGTGATGCGTACACATGGAGAGAAAATGCAAAAAAGCTTGCAATATTATTATTATTATTATTATTACACTTTACAATAAATTTACATTTAATGATTAAAGTTAAGATAATAGATATGGCGAGGAAACCTAAAAGAAACCAGGAAGCTTATACAAGGTTAGGTTTCCTCCCAAAACAGAAAGAATTGAATAACACAATTATAGAGCAGGATCAATCCTACGAGAGTTTGGGTCGAACGAGTAGCGTTCAAAAGCAAAGCTTCGGCATAAGATGGCCTCTCTACATGGTCTGTTTTTTAAATGGAAGTTGAAGCGAAGTTTATATGTCACTCTAACCCTAATGACGTTGGGTGTGTGTCATGAGATCTATTACAGGTATGAACCTAAAAGACGAAATAGTAGTGAGAAAATAAAACGCTTATCGATGGAATTATCTTTTTTTATTCACATGCGGCTCTGGTTACTTAAAAAAAATTCTTTTTGTGGTGTAGCTTACACACTAGCAGAGACTTATAAGGATAACGTGTAATTTATATAAAACATTCAATAAGATTAAAACCATCGTATTAGTTATTTAAAGCCACTATTGTATGACTTAAATTTTGGCGTTAGGATTGAGAGCTCTAACTCTTCTATGATAGTTAAGTTTTACTTCTGAGTGAAGTGTTTTTAAGTTAAAACCACATTGCATGTTACGTTGGTGATAGCAACGAAACAATTGCTGTACAAATACATTGCTTCCCAGTTTGACACGCCCGTGTATTCATTAATCCTTGGTTCAGTGTTATATTTTGCAACTTAAAACCTCTTTTGACCTATTTTCCTTTTTTTCTTCTCCTTGTAATTATCATTGTCAATAAACGTTTGATCTTTTTTGGAAGAAGAACACATGCAAAGTTCAGTGGTTTCAAAATTTTTATTTTTGTTAGGACTGGGAGACAGATAATCTTCTGAACAAAACAGGCAGTAAAAATCGACTTTACTTCTTCTTTTTCTTTCCTTTCTTGGCAGCTTTCTTTGATTTACTTCGCAGCGATTTTCTCAAGTGATACCCTTTCCACAACGCTTGTATTTTCACTGCGGCGGCGTTACATAACCTTTCCTCTTCCATTTTCCTGGCCGTTTCCTCTTCTATTAACCGTCGTTGCTCCAGAATAGCGTTATACTCTTTTTCCACAACCTCAAAATGCGCTTGAAGCTCGGAAAGTTCTTTCTTGTCCGCTTCGTACATGCGAGTGTAGAGGTCATGCTCTTCCTGGAAAGGATGGTAGCCGGGGTCAATTTAATGTAAAAGTTAAAATTTACAAGTGTACCTGTCGATTTAGAGTCTAAAAACAATAGCTACACTTTTATATCATAGCTGTAAAATATTTACTGCGTTGACTCTTGGAAGGGCGTAAGTTCTGTTATTATGTCTCTCAGTTAGTACGCGCTCTGTGATTGGTCAATTTAGCGGGCCATACCTGTACCTCATTGTAAGGCCTGCTAAATTCAAAAGTTTGTTTTGGTCGCCAAGGATGTCTCCAGAGATATAACAAATATCTTACAAACCTCTTTTTCTCGATCCATACTGTAAGTTACGGATTCTCGTTTTTTCCGCTCGGATTTATGGTCCAAGCGCGAAGCGGTCCGTAAGTTACCGTACCGATCTCGAATTCGGTTAGTAAGAGGTATTTAATCATTTCAGCAATTGGAGACATAAACTACTGAGGGATATGTCATTGTATCCCTTAGTTTATTCGAAACCAGAGACACGGTTGGCGTAAGGGAGAAAAAAAGAAACATTGTTCAACTTCAATTGAAAGTTTGAGGTAAACTAAAATTCAGTATTATAAAGTAAAGGATTTACCATTTAGCATCAAGAAAGTTTAGTAAAATGCTGCTGCGGGATCCAGTTGTTGGATACTTTCAACAGATTTCATGGCTAAACGATCAAATATATCTGACAAGTTCAGTCTCCTCTCACAACTTTCCCACGTTGTTCGATCTAGATATAATTTCTTCATTCAATATTTTTCATCCCGAACAACAAATTCCTTACTAAGCAGTACCTTATTGTGAGTCCCAAACGACTATGTTGGACAAAAAATGCATGATCATCATTTCAGGCGGTGTTTCAATAATTAATAAGCATGTGATTGACGTTGATTGACACTTTATGTAGACATTGAATCGGAAAGTACATTTCATTTCAGTTCAGCTCAGTTGAATCGGATGTCGAATTAAGAGCGAAGTTATATTTTTATTATCGTCACTGTTACAAACTACCCTAAACAGGACTGAGAATGCGTAAGAGAAGCTAACCCGTGAAGCTGAGTACGATTGCTCTAAACGACTCGCCCCAGAAGTAAGTTTCGAACGCGTTGCTTACGTTTGCAGTGTGTATTTCAATTTAGCGTACGCAATGAAATATTATGTTTGTTCTAATCACGACATTCAAATCTATATGTCTGAGATCGAACAACTATATTAAAGCCTGAATCTGATATTATGCGGTTTGTGGTGGTCGTCATCTGAGCCAACCAGTTCCAAGAGGAAACAGACGGGTCCTGTTTAGCTAACGCCGAAGCACAGAATATGTACCTGTCTAGTGTCCATATCAGCATCATATTTCTGTATCCAGTTATATACCTCGGTAGCCATCTTAAACGTACGCTGCAATAAGGGCAAAAAATTCAAAACCAGGACGAGGCATGGGAAAAACATTGGTGTTATCAAAAGGGCTGATAAATAGAGGGTATTACGTGGCCACCTGGGTATACGAAAATTTTCCCTTCGAGTGTTGATAAATAGTTCACAAGTGAGCGTGACGAAGAGAAAATTTTCGTTTTATACAATTTTATACGCAATTTTCGTTTTATACAAAATTTAGGGGGATTGTTACGGGTGCCGAGTGGTAGTAAATCGATAATAACGTTGCCCCGCCGATCATATCACGCGTGTGATATCATTTATACCCACGATATGTGTGATGTAATAGATAATTACTGAGGCGAGCAGCATTATTGGATATAATGCAGGCAGCTGAGGCCGCAGGCCGAAGCTGCCTGCATTATATCCAATAATGCTGGGAGCCGAAGTAATTATCTATTATAATTACTGATCGTCATCCAAACCCGTTGTTTTCTGTCTGCAATTATATCATCGAATGTCACCGTCCTTTTGTATTTTTGTGGAAAACAATAAGTTAAACAATTCATGGCGTTCAATCGATACTTTTTATTCAAGGTAACTGCCACATTAGCTATTGTTTTCATGAGCATAACTTGACATGTACGTGTGAAAAATGCAACCAGAAACGAGTTATTGACTGTTTGTTTGTCAAGGTAGATTCAATTTGCATATTGCTCGACAAACACAGTTCTTTCTGAAAGTCAACTCGTTGTTTGGAATGATGGCGGAAAACGTCTGCGAAAGCAGTTCTGAAGAAGAATTGTGTCTTACGCAGTCAACGTCTACTATTAAGTCGGATGAATGAGATGGTAAGTACTTTCTCAGTCGTTACAGTTCTTTTGGTTTTCCTTAGTTGTGTGTAACCCGATGTTGTAATTGTTGTTCGGGAATGGGTGTGTCGACGAGTGAAGGGCACAGAAAATGATCAGAGGATAATAATTTTATTCATTAAAGTATTAGAAGCGGATATGGACACAAATGTTCTTGACTTTGGTTAGTTCGTTTTCTAGTGAGACAGATAGTCATGTACTTTTCTAAATATTTTCAGTCCTAATTGTTTGTGTAACGAGGAGTATTGGTTGTTACCTCATTTTCTCTTGTTGTTACTAGGGAGTGAAATATTTCGTGCGCCAATCTCATCTGACGAATGTCGGAGGTTTGAAGACAGTTCCGATGCTAGTCGAAGGAAGTAGAATTGGGCGCTAAATATCTTTAAAGAATGGCGAGAGACGAGGAAGTGCTTCAGAAGTGGATATACGGGTGTAAAGCATGCTGCATTATTAAAACCAAAACACGCAGCATTATTTTTAATAATGCAGCTTGTTATAGGTTTAATAATGCTGCGTGTTTTAATAATGCTGCGTGTCGATTTAGCACGTGTAAGATTACCCCTGATAATTTCCCTGCTACCAAAAAAGACCGCACCCGTTTTTCTCACACACTTGGTTTGCATTTATTTTCTCTCGGCATTCGATGATATAATGCAGACAGAAGACAATGGGTTTGGATGACGATCAGTAATTATACCATATTTATTGATTCGCTACCACGCAGTATCCCACTAAATCACATATAATAAATAGAGGATATTACGTGGTGGCGAAAAGATACAAATTTTATGCTCTCGCGGCAAGGCAATATCATCACGAGAGCATAAAATTCATCATATCTTCCAGCTGAAGTGTAGGTTTTCTTTTTACCACCTCGACAAAAACACATTAAGACGTTCGTTTGGCAGCTTTGTACACAAACCGAACCGTGCAAGGCGGGAAATGACGTCATCGATATCCTCACTAGTGAGGATATGGAAAATACGCTGCTACAGTCCCGGATGTAGTTTCGTATGGATCTTACGAGTGGTGTAATTCCCAGAAAAACACTCACATCTATATAATAAAGTACGGTATAGTACCGTAATATGATAAACAGGCCGATGTCCTTAGCCACGTTATCGAGAACTAGACAACTATCAAAAGGTCAGTTTCGCTATTTTCTTACTTAAGCACATGTATATTGAGTTTGATTGCTGTACCCCATTCCAGCCACAAAAGCAGTTCAGGCTGCACTGCTACGAAAAGTGACTTAATTTATCTTAAATGGCTTCGCTCCCTTTGTGAATTTAATTAAACAATTATACCTTTCTCAAATAAGTCTCGCTTTCTCTGTGGTCCTTCTTATCCTGTTGTGCTCTTTGTTTGCACTCCATTATCTCTGCTTGAAGTTTATAGATTTTGGTTTGGGAGGACTTTGTATCCATAGCTGTCTGTTTTAGGGCATCGGTGAGATGCCTACGTTGTTGTTCAGAGGACATGTGTTCCAAAAGATGCAGTTCATTTTGTAGTTCAGCTATGGTTGCATTCCTTTTAGCAATCTAGGAGATCGAACGTTCTTTAGGTCAATCAAATTCAGAAAACAGGTTCAAAAAAACCTCTTCGTGAGTGTAGTTGCTAGTTGGGCGCTAAATAAATATTAAATAAATATTAAATATTAAATATTGGGAGTGACCCCCAAAATGGAAATAAGAGCCGAGGGAAAAGTGAAAGATTGCGAGTAACATTTCGTAAGGAGAATTATTGTCTTCCGATTAGATGCAGGACAGGAGCGGATAAAATGTTCCCTGTACTAAACAACACCCGCCGAAGAAGGGTCCATAAATGTCTAAGCTCAGCTGCGAGACACAATATGTTGCTCAGGATAAAGGCAATGGTGAGGACATTTTACGTCTTGTTGTATCCCAGGAGAAGTAAGACTAGCCAGCGTTCTAATAAATTATCCCACGCAAAAGCAACAGAAACAACTAGATCCACAATCTTCGCCAAAATGCATTGGACCGACTGTCAGATTCCTTGTTTTCTCAGTACAGATTTTGGGGATTATGAAAAATTTTACGCCCCTCATCCTCAAGCAATGCTGATACATATTTCCAAACGTAATACCCAGCGCTGAGAGAGGGGGGTGGGGAGAAATTAGATGTAGTGTTTGTCATTTGCGCTGAAGGGAAAAAGTGCCTGTCGGTCCAACATGTTAGCATAAATTGTAGCTTAACTTACTCTCCTTTCATACCTCTGATTGTTTGTCCTGTACAGCCGCTTTGTATTTGATTTCCAACTTTTCCTTGATGGCGTTGGTTTTCATTTCTCTGTTCATTACCTCCATTAGATAACTCTTCTTCTCTTGTTGTTCAAGGGGAGTCGTCAGCAATCTCTCTTTCATGATGTTTTGTAGTGACGTCATGTTGTCAAAGAGTAACGCAAGGATGTGAATATGTGAATGTTTAGTTCCTGGAAAAAACGTAGAAAAACATTTCCAGTTTGAAACTGTGCAGCATACAGCCCTACATGGGCTGGGCTAATAGAGAGATGACAAGCCGGTCACAAGTAGCGTTCGATTGTGCACCGCTATAAATTGCAAATCATTTGAATCGTGAAATTTGTTTGGATGTTAATGACAAAAGGTGAGTTTAAAATTAAAATTCAATGTTTGCTAGCCTCACTGAAAACTAACACAACTACCATTCAGTTACTGTGCTGAACACTTCAAGTTCAGTTTGTTTCGCCAGACTGAATACCTCTTTTCATACAACTTAATTTTATTCAGTGTATACTTACCTAAAACAGCTTCTGTCGCCTTGGGATTCTTCTTAAAACAGCGCAAAATATCTTTGACTGAGTATCTTAGACTGTGTTCCAAAAAGGAAATTTCCCTTACAAGAAATTCTTTACGCTGGCTTTCTTCAGGGGCATAAACCTGAACGACATCAGAAACAGCAAAAGTTTCCGAGTTTCCTTCGTTCTCAATACCAGTGCTCACTTTACTTTTCTTTTCTTCGTCTTGCATTTTTTCCAGAGTATTCATTAGTTCCTTGTACCTGGTTTGTTGTCGAATGTGGTTCTCTAAAAGAGACACAAGTTCGTGTCCCAAAACGACCTGGAATCGTGGCAGAGACTCGAGCACGTATGGCAACATTTTGACTATCTCTATGGATTTGACAGTGTCTTGAAGAACAGTCATAATCCTCTCCGCGTCCAACGAATGCAATGTTTTCCGTGACGGTTCCAAAACTTTGCACGCATCTAACGGATTGATTTTGGAATAAACAGGCAGTTGAGGGGATACAGAATACCTTCCTCTCAGCCAGCTGTCAGAACTGGTTCCGAAAATATGCTCCATTGGAGACAATCTTCTTTCACTTCCTTGCATTCTGCCAATGACGTAACAGTGAACAGAAGTTTTAAATTTGACGTAAAACGATCCGACAAGCGCGTGCGCGAAGTTGCGCCTGGGTGCACGTGTAATGAGTTTTTCTCGGAGGACCAGGAATCTTTTGGGCCCGAGGAGTCATTAGTAAAAGAATTGAGAACTTACTTACTGTCAATCAAGGTTTTATCAGCAGAGAGATCTTTCTTATACCCATCACTATGTTTTTGTTTATTGACTCAGGTGCGAATTATTGCTCTCGATATTCACCTGAATAGTTTCGGGCCGCGGGCTTTCCTGGGAACCGCATTAACTATTCGATATCATGTGGGAAAAAAATACCTCGGGAGTGAGTATCGCGCGGACATCTGGGAATATAAATTCTAGACTGGAAGGGACTTTACAAGCGGAGAACACAGATATGAACCGTCAGGAAGCAATGCGACCAATGAGAATTGTGGGAAAGGAAAGCTTGGTGCCCTCTGGTTTCACTGCTCATTTCTGGAACCGGTTTTACAGGTTGTAACAAGCTACATCAATGTTTATGACGTAGTTAACAAGACCAGAACAGCGCACCTGACCGCAGTTTATATATCCCCTTCTTTTTAATTACCCCATGGTAATGAATGATGAATTAACCCCATCGTTGAATATTCGCTACCCATTTATACCACTGCCGGTCTAGAAAGAAATAATGGAGTTAAATTTCTTTAGTAAACTTGGAACTCCTCGTAACAATTCCGGCTTGCTAGTCACTACACTACTGTACACAGTAAGTGTCTGTTTTGGAAGGGTTCTAGGGGAAGTGAAAGGGAATGTAAGAGCTGAAGGAGGGTGGGGAGGGTGAGGAAAACCAAGCGTTCACGTGTCTTTAGCTCTTATGATACTCAGTACATGGCTGTGATATAAGAAGGTTAAATTATAGAGAATGTATTCAGTAGATTGACTGTATAAAAGTAAATATTTGGCCAATTTACTGTCATTTACACAACAGCATCTCTTATAGTATGCCATACATGGATTGATGTCATACATGGATTGATGTCACTCTGGTTCATGAATCAACGTATCTTTTCCATACTCTTATTTTACGGTACCTTTATTTAGGTAGCTTGGAAAAGCAAGAATGACGGAATTCAGAACCCAGAATATTCGGAATACTATAATTGAATGAATAAATGAATAATTTGTCTACCGCTTTACCGTAACTTAAGAAATGGATAATACTGGATGGAAGAAGAGGACCTATGCAGAAGTTGTTCGTTCTCGTGGAGGTGGGTGGCATTTTTCTTTTCCGGCAAAAGGGAATAGCACAAGCAACTGCATACCAAGTACAGAGGATCCATCCATTCGTTTCCTAGATTTTCTAGTGCATTTATCGATAAATTTTCATTGAATTTCAGTGCCTTTTGAAATAGCGTGATCTATTCCATTTTCAGTTCATAAAAGGTGGTTTGTGCTATTTTGAATTTTGCCATAACTGTGACTCAGCATAACTGTGACTCAGAGTGCAAGCGAGTAGTTTATTTGCAATGCACGAAGCACTTTTGAACAGCGACATCACGTTACTGTACAGGTGATCATAACTATTTGAATGCAGTTAACATATTTGTCCCAGAAGGCACCTCTGTCTTATGAACAGTTGGAGTTGGTTCTGGTAGCGTGACCGATTTTGAAGACAGACTCCTGTATAACACTATAACTTTCGTCCCTTACAAAATAGCAATCGCCCATTTAGCTGCGATATTACACGTCTGTAATTTTAAAGGCTGTAGTTTTGAGTCTGTTTTATTTTGCATGCAGATTCCTCAACTGAAAGCAGTTCAGGAGACCAGTACTAGTGTCCGGGGGGTGGGGGGGAAGACAAAAAAAAAAGGTCAAAGGTCAAATCTTTATTTAGACACGGTATTTCCTTCAGGACTATACAATATTTAATTTAAATAATTCTAACTACCTACCTAATTTAATATTGTAAATAACTACTAAAATAAGAGAAATTATAAAAGCCTGCTTTACAAGGAAGCCGTGTATAAAACAAAATAAAATTTATATAAGACCACTGTCAAAATCATAGTTCTTCAACTTAGATTTAAATTGATTAAGGGAGAGCGATTGTCTAATATTCAAGGGCAGACTATTCCATAGTACAACTCCGCTGTAAGAAAGACTTCTTTTACAGTAATTAGTGTGGGGCTGTGGGATGGCAAGCGTACCATCACTATCTCTTAGCTTATAAGTCAAAGTATCGGAACGGAAGACAAAGCGTGAACAAAGATATTCCGGAACCATATTATTTACAATCTTGTACATCATTATTGATTTATTAACAAGGCGTTGACGGTCCAGTTTAACCCAGTTGACCATCCTCAACAATTCATCAGTATTACGATCGTAAGTTGAAAAAGTTATGACGCGTGCTGCCCGATTTTGTAATTTTTGTAACTTTTGAGAAAGAGTTTTAGAACGGGATCCCCACACCGAACTGCAGTAATCGAGATGAGGTTGGACTAATGAATTGTAAACGGAAAGTAAAGTCTTATATGGGACCGAATACCTAATACGTTTAATGGCGCTAATGCCAGAAGCAATCTTTTTGGAAAGCTCATTGATATGACACTCCCAAGTAAGATTTTTATCAATGTGTACACCTAAGGATTTAACAGTCGAGACTCGTTTTATCGGAAACTGGTTGATATTCAGTAGCAGTAGGATTCACTGTAAAATTTGAAAGCCTTTGCTTGGAACTAATCAGAAGGAATTCTGTCTTTGTCATATTTAAAGTTAGTTTGTTGGCTGCAAGCCACACACGAATTCTCTTCAAATCAAGATTAATACAACTATTTATTTCATCAACGTCACTACTACCAGCAAAAGTAATATTAGTGTCATCGGCGTACATCCTTGGTTGGGAATGCTTGATGCAATTAGGCAAATCATTTATATACAATAGAAATAAAAGGGGCCCAAGAATCGTTCCCTGTGGAACACCACAGCGAAGGAACATTTTGGACGATTTATTCCCGTTTACAAGACACGTTTGGGTTCGGTTTTTTAGAGCCACGATCGATGTTTAAGTAATGGTCCGTGTAAGAACTAGGCAGAAGAACAATAGGCTAGTGAAATAGCGTCAGTTAGGCTTCAGGCGCTAATTTCTCTAATCAAATTAAATCCGAACGACCTGATTGGCCCATACGCTAAAAGCGCGAATTTTGAATTTAGAATTTGATTTAAGATAACTTGTATATCATTCAAACAATATTTTATTTCAGCTACCCATTCAATACATTCAAAACTGTAACATATCTAAAATTTGGACAATTTCTACGTGCCAAAAGCGAGAAATTTACAATGATATAAAATAGCTTCGGGATTAGTTCAGCGATACATCAATCAGCGACCTTGTGAAAAACATTTCGCTCGGATTTCACAAAGGAACTGTCAATTTGTGATTCAGAACAGCAACAACTCACGCGGATATTGGGAACGCGCCAAAGTCGCGCGAAATATCGTCAACCATAACAAATACACAAAATAAAAAAGACCTCAATGTAAACGTTCGGTAAAGCTTTTCAAAACAAGTCTTCTGAAACATCATAGTCTGAAGCAATGCCCATCATATGTAAAAAAAATCGCCGTCTCCCGTGTCGGTTTTCAGCTCGAGATCAACTCCATTTTCGATCCGTGGGCCCGGGTCCATGGGAAGGTCTTTGGTAAAAACAAATCGATTCCTCAGACAACAAATTTCTTTTAGACTTCCCAATGAACGGAGACAAACGATAACGAGAACGCCGAACTGTTCGTTATGTAAAATCTTTATACATCTCGAGAATCGAAGTGACGGTAAACAGCGCTTACCCTGCAATTCCCTCACAGTTTCGTATGTTCAATTCCTGATGTCGCGTAGCAGTTGAAACCAGTTGTAAAACATTCTCACGGAAGAGATGCATGTCCTAAACAAGTGGATTCTGTGTAGCCTCGAGAATACAATTTCAGCGGAACTTTGTGGTAAAGCCTTCCTGTGCAGTAAGACACTACCTCTCTGGAACCTCTATTTTCATTCGCCCGCTGTAAACACTACCTCTATTGTTATTCAGGGCTAGGGGCATTGTTATGACCTGTTATCTATTGTTTTTAGAACCAATGACCCTTCCTGTGTGCACAAGATGAGATCTTGACACTCAATGAATCTTTGTGAAGATGCTTTCTGTTCTCGAAAACAAATTTCCACCAAGTTAGGCAAACCGAAGCAACACTTGCAAGATCTTCCGGGCCAAGATAATCAAACACAAGCGCCCTCCAAAAATAAACGAGCTTCCTTTCTTCGAGCTGTTTTGGTCGAACTTCAGCTACTCGGTAAAAAGTGCCAAATTGCGTAAATCTCACACCTTTTGATTGGCCCGAATCTTCATTCATGTTGCCGCTTGCATCTTATTTCCACGCCTCATTCATTGAATCCACTGCAAGCTTACAATTTGTATTGACAGTGAATCATTCCTGGAACAACTCTTCATCCGAAAAAAATGGAACAGAGGCAAGTCAATTTTGCTGGCGATTTAAGTTTTCGAATCAGTGCCTTTATTTGTTCTGACTTTCTGTTTTTATTTCAGAAAGAAGTCTTCGCAATCACATGGAGATGGCCCCTCGGAATCGAAGCGCACGAAGTTAGATTCAGGCGTGAGTATATCAGCTGATTTCTTAACTTTTAGGCATTTTCGTTTACTAAAATCGGATTTTCTTTTCTTGCCGTAGAAGATGGAGCTTTGCAGACTTTATGGCAAAAACAATCCATCGCCTCAGAAACGACTGGTGATGCAAGGCCTTAAGCTGGGGAAAAATTTTGCTACAATATCGACCGAGCTGAGTATTGCCCAAGCAACCGCCGAGGTTTACGGCATTGATTGTCTTGCTGCTGGAGCAGATGTAAACCACACAACTGTGGCAGAATATCTGAGAGTTGACAAGCGGTCATTTGAGATCATCAAGGGTGAAATCATGGCTAACGAGGACAAGAAACTTCGCACCGTAAGGGACAACCTTGAACAAACTTACTCGTATAATCAAATACGTTTTGTTTTAGCATGCCTGATTCATGATCATGAACTTGAGCTGTAATCTCTTTCCCATGTACCGTACAATTCCAATGATAAGTATCCCCCCCCAGGCCAACACACACACACGCACACACGAACACCACCCATCCTACCCCGATAATCTGACATCAAAACCCAGACGCGAGAGGCTCCCTCTCCCAATTATATCCCATGTGGTGTTTGGTGCATACTGTTTTAGTGTAAACCCCTCTGCTAATTAGCAAAGGCAATGAAATAGTCAACTTATAGCTTATAATTGGAATTTACGATATAACACGTCAAGTGAATGATGCATTTATGTAACCAAGGCAGTTTTCAACATCAAATTATTTGTCATTTTTATACTAATTTTTCATTCTTCAGTTTCCGTTTTCCATGACAGAGGCTTTTCTATGTATTTCATTGCTGGAAAATAAAAAAAATGTTTTTGGAATCAACGTAAACTTTCTATGTTTATGTTTTGTCTTATATGGATTTAGTTAGCACTTCCACATTCCCCGAGATCCTGTCTTGTTTTATTTTATTTATTTTATATGTACATACATATTTAATTTTTTTGTTATTATTTTTTTTTTTTGGGGGGGGGGGGGAGGGCTGAGTGGTGGATATGTACAAACCCCCTTTACACAGCGAATTCCTTCAACCAATCAAAACACTCCCTCCTACAGAAATCCACTGACAATAAATAATTCTATGACTATTCTATAGTACCTTTACTGTCATTGTTGCAACTTCACAGAACAAGTGATCAGAGCATATTTTTGTCAATGATAATATAATGCAAATGTTTCTCGAGTGCACTACAAGGCTAACTGGAAATGACCTTAGACCATAAGAAAATCAACATCAAGACATTTCAACTAACTAGATTTTCCCTTTTTTAGAATGAACAACATAGCACTTTTCTATTTTTGGATGGAAGAGAACCCTGATAATAGTGACCTCTGTTTTAAAATTATGAGGTAAAAATAAATCCTAAGTGCAAACAACATCCTATTGAAACTTTCTGTATTAATCATAATTTTTTTTCGAAACAAAGACATGATTGATGAACATTCATCACACGCTTTCCACATCAGAAAACTGGTGTTTTCTTCCGAAACTGTTGATAATCACTTGACCAATTCCAGGAGGTTGACAGCAATTTTTCCAATAAATTAGAACAATAAATTCCTCTCTTGTTTTCCTTTGAGAAAAGTCTGGATACTACATTTACTAGTAAATGTATGTTGATATAAGAAAGTCACACAAGCAGCACAAAAATACATGTGTTTTGAACTGTCATCCAATTTTGTCAGATCCCATAGTGAATACAATAAGGGGATCAATCATGCAAATCAGTGGTAAAAACAATTAGGGGCCAGGACAAAATTGTGCCTGTGCGTGCTTATCTCAAATGCAACTTCAATTGTTGCTTTTGAACCTCTTTCCATGCCACAAAAAAGGAGAGCCTGCTCCCAGTCTAAAACATTTGTACTTGTGCTACTCTTTTTATGAAATTGGTATGTGATTTTTGCGTGATGCAAGCGTACACTAAAAAAAATGTCAGCCCTTATGCATAAATAACCTCAGTTACTGACCCCAAAGTAAGAGGGGTCTGCCAAGTTAAGTCCATCATTCTGTCAATCCATTCTGTAAATGCTGCTCCGGAACCAGGTGGTGCACTTGCTACAATTGCTCCACAGTCTCTGTGGGAATGTGAATCCACAAAATAGAAATGTCCATGACTGTCAACAAATAAAAGCATTGTTCTTCCAGAAGAAAAAAACAGGAGACAAGTTCTTTGGTTCCTTCCAGATAATTCATCAAGAAACTCAGCAAGTAACTGTTTTGCAACACCAGTACCACCAAATAAATCTTTCTGCTGTCCAAGGCTGAGAACGCCACAGTCCTCTCCAGCCATTTCAACTGCTTCATCCACGTTAAGATTCACCCCTTCATAATCAAACATTTCATCGTGCAAGTCATTTCCTCGCATAATTGCTTCTCTAAGGGCATCCTTCCAATGAACAGTCAATGCAAATCCCTGCCTTGGGGAAAGTAGACCCTTCGAAGCCACTTGTCCAAAGTACAGAGAAATGAAAGCACATGCATTGCTTCCATTCCTACCATCAATAGTGGACTGACTGAAATCTTCAGGGAAATGCCATTCTATTACAGCACCTGACAGTTGTGACAGATGGCCAGTTAAAGTGGTTGGCACAGTAGCTGGCAATGAAGTGGACGATGGTAATGTAGCAAACGATACATTTGAAGGCACAGTAGCTGGGTGTGCAGTGGACGATGGTACTATGTGTATAGCAGATTGTGCACTGGTAGGCACGGTAGCTGGCAATGCAGTGGACGATGGTAATGTAGCAAAGGATGCATTTGAAGGCACAGTAGCTGGGTATGATGGAACTGTAGCAGGTGGAGCACTGGAAGGCACAGTAGCTGGCAATGCAGAGGACAATGGTACCGTAGCAGGTGGTGCCCTGGAAGGCATGGTAGCAGATGTTGAACTGGGAAGAACGGAAGCTGATGATGCAGTGGATGGTATAGTGACTGATGGTGCACTGTGAGGGACATCACTAGCAGCAGGAAATCCAGTGGCAAGTAAATTTCTATTCTTGCGGTGGTAAGTCGACCACCAATTCTTGATTTGGGCCGCTGTAAGCACTTTCAAGCCAGCATTTTGCATTGCCTTAATCACATCTCGTGGTTCGGCTCTAATGTGATTAATGGCTTGTCTATTGTAAAACTCAACCATTATTTCTTTCTGTGCCTGGCTGAACACTGTCCTCTTTCCTGGACCATGTTTTAGAGCATATCCCTTTTCCAGCCTCTGGGAAAGATACTGGTCAACCAAAAAGGGCTGCATTGATGAAGTGACTGACTGCTCAGGGGCGTGTTGAATAAACCTTAAAGCATAGTCCTCATTCCTTGTAGCTGGAAAAGGTGTTGGGCATTCAAGAGGTTCTGCTGCTGGCTGTTCTTCAGTCACCAAAGCACCAGTTGCACCAGCTATGGGATTCTGGCGCCCAGACAGTTGTGATATTTGTGCCTTGGTTTTACATATAGCATTGCCAATCCCTGCCAATGGCCTCAACTGCAAACCATCAGCAAATTCGCCTTCAGTAGGAAAGGTAAAGTTTCCAAATAAGGAAATATCCTTTAAAGTTGACACTTTTTTTGCCTTGGGTCTGTCTATCACCAGCTTCTTGCATGATGAATTCTTCATTGTCTGTAGGGAAAAAAGATTGAATGTATGAAAACGATGAACGCTTCTGTTTTAAGTTAGTATTATAAACCCAACAAATGACAAATAAGCACCTCCCTCAATGCTAGTAACACAGTACAGCTAATGGTTATCTTCAACAATGATAAATGAAACAAACAGCAGGCACTCCTACATGTATTACAGACCATTTACATGGCCAACAGACCAAAAGCACACAAGATAGCCTTTCAATCTGCAATGCAGACTGACTTTACACTGTATCACCTTCACCACCAACATAAAACCTATAGCCATGTTCTTATAAACAAGGGGTTTTTTTTTTGGTTTACATGAAATAAACATGCAATGTACAATTTACCTTTATCAACTCTGCAATTTGTTCACCACTTTCCAGGTTGTTTCCCAAACGCACCCACCGGACAATTTTGTGGCTGATGTGGGCAAAGTGGGAATCGAGTTGTGACTTCCCCTCACCAGCTTCAAAGTTGTTGTACTCCTTAATGGTGAAGTTAAAAGTTTGGTTCACTTCAGATAGGTAAAAGAGAACCCCACTGTTGTGATAATGTGGCCCATTATCTAAAAGATAGGAAGTAAGAATGGTATATATGTTGTGGTTTGAATGTATCTCTGGTTTAAAATTTTTCAAACCAGTTTGATTTTTATTTCCCTTTGTTTCAGATTATAATAATGACCACGAGACAATGAAAAATAAAAATCAAACTGGTTTAAAAAATTTTAAACCAAAGATAAATTTAAATCACAACATATACATATAGCTTAGAAAATTAGAGACTATTTGATTCTCTTTGCCTTTCGTTTCTTTCAGGTGATGATTACAGATCTATATACGAAAGTTTGGAAAATTCAAACAGCAGCAAAACAATAACAAAAAGTTGACAACCTATAGCTTGTCTAAACAAAACAAGTCAAATTCATTAATTTTATAATATATTTATTAACATTATCTATTTCTTTAAATCTATTATGTAAAGAACTAGGAAAAAACCTTTTTAGTTTTGTAATGGAAACAAAGAACAAATTATGACACTATGTGCCCCACATCATGTTGACAAGCTACTATTACATGTTACTGCATAACTTGTTCAGGAACTACATTTTTTCTTTAAAAATAAGCCTACCAGAAAACAAGTACACTGAAAATCCCGGGTAAACAGTTTCCAACCATCTGAACCCAATGTCAAGGGCACTCTGGGTAAACCAGGCATCCTGCTTAGTATCTTCGGACCACAAGTCGATGACTTCTGTCTTTCTCTGTCCCTCCGCAACCTAAGACATAAAAATAATCAAACAAATGAATTAAAATCAAATGGGATGTACAAGTTTACAATATCAAAAGGGTTATATGCAAATGTACATAAAGTTAGGTTCCAGCAAAGAACTAACCTGTGCAATTACTAGGAAACCATGAAGAGAAATCCCCCTCTTTCCGTACCACTCTCGTTGGTTTTCACGAGTCCTCAGGCCCAGTTCAACTTTCATCTTGTAATCAATGATTACAACAATCTCACCAGGACAAAGGTTTGCAAGAACATAGCGATAGTAGCTTCCCTGGTGTTTTGTGCGGACAATGTGTGCAAGATACTCCTTATGGTTCGAAATAATTTGTTCCCAGGACTTGGAGAAGGAAGCCTTTTTGGGCAGATCAGAAATTTGTTCCAGAGCTTCTTCCACACCTTTCCTGATCTTGTGAAATTCATCTACTTTGGAAGAATGCTGGTTGTGTTCCCTGGAACAGTGCCCCAGAGCAAAATCCAAACAGAACTCAGCACAAGCAGAATGCCTCTCCAGCTAAACAAAAAAGGGAAAAACAATACAGGCAGCTAATTACAGATGATGGTCTATGGTCTCATGTAAGCTAGTAATCCCACTGGCACTACTGGCAGAAGCCACTGTTTCCTGTTATTTGTTCTATTATTCATTTGACAGAAAGCAATCCATTCATGCAAGACCTTGCAGGCGATGCTACATGAGCCTGACCCATAATAAACAGCCAAAGCATTGCCCTACAAGACCACAAGGCTGGCCGATTTTCCTCAGGGCAAATCTATCTTGTCATAATTATTCATTTTATCAAAAGGATCAATATTCAATGAACTTTTGGAAAGATGTTTGACAGCCTGGTATTAAGAAAACATCAGCTTCAACCAAATCTAAACTGTTCAATGTTTTTTGATACCATTTACCTAAACCCCAGTTTTCAAGGCACATTACACAATACACAGGTCTACACGTTGAGAACAATGTTCCGATAAGTTAATTTCTTTATCAATTTCAATTCATTTATTTATAAATTGTTGCACAAATTGAACATGTTTAGTTTTCCGAAGTAAAAGCTTTCCCTTATCCATTGCTTAAACAATCGTTCCTTGATGAAAATGAACTTGTCTGATGTTGACTAATGTACAAAAAACTATGTACAAAGTTCATAACATCCAGTACATTAGTCAGTGACAGACCACTTTAGATTTCACTGTCCATCCCTAGCTACAAATTCAGCATTTTTCAAATAATACCAATATTGTACTGTATTTCTGCTTACCTCTTTGGGAAATTCCACCTTCAGAAACTTTTGGTACTGTCTTGTGCTTGAGACAAATTCAGAATGAGCAGCGGCATGTAGCAGACCATCCTTTTTGAGGTCATCTAGGAGTAGCTGCATGGATTCAAAGTTAGAATGACCAAAGTCATCACACAGGTTGCAAAGGCCTGCCAGCATCGTGTTCATTCTAAAATTCCTTGGCAGATGAGAATAAATGTAGGTCCTCTTCAGACCATCAGGGAACTTCAGCTGATATTGCTGGATAACATTTTTGATATCACACTGCCAGTATCTGATCCCAGTTTCCTTTCCATAAACAAGCACACTTCTACACGAAGAAGGCCTTGAGATATCATCTTGGTTGATGAAATTTTGAAATTCGTGTATGATTTCTGGGCTTACTGCCTGCCTAGTAAACGAAAGACCATCGCGGGGGGCACCACCTTTTCCAAACAATATGGCATGCACTCTTGCTGCAGTGATGGTGCTCTTTGAGCAAGGAAAATACGTCTGAATTTCAGACCTAGAGAAGTCTTGGGCTACAATTGACAACAGCCTTCTACGTTCATCCCCAAACTTACTGACTCGTCCAATAGCTCGTGCAGTCTCAACTCGATTTCTTCCTTGTCCCACTCCACTCACATTCAAGTTACTTCCTTTTATGCTGTCACCAATGAGAAGTTTGCTGGTTACTTTTGCACCCTGTGCCCGTATCAATCGGCTGCCGTCTTTATCTTTGGCTGCAATGTAGTCCTTAGCTAATGACTTCAACAGTTTATCATCGCTGCTGCCTTTCTGGTGGCTATTGAATACATCAGCAAACTCAGCTCTGAATTTTTTGGTACCAAGAATGTCTCTCATGATGGCCTGAGTACCCTGCTCACCAAGGAAGGTGTAGTTCCCCAGCAGCAGGTCTATTTTGCTCATAATTTCATTCCTAAGGTGAATCTTCCTCCGAAGACCAACACATTCGTAGCCCTGGCGATTCTGGGTGATTTCCGGGACCTGACAAGCTTTGTCTTCTGAAGCTTTTTCTCCAAAATGCTCCGAGAAACTGTCACTTTCGACTGGATCATCGAAGAATTCAGACTCTTCGAATTTACGCTCATGGAAAACTTCATTGTGACTTGATGAAGCAGCCTAGAAAATAGCAAAATCAAATAAAGAGGAGTAAATATATAGACGAATATTTCGAAAGAAATAATAGGTAACACGTGAGGACGTGTGAAAATGTTTCCACTGTCTTCTGCTTACCTCAAGTTCTTCACATCTCGTTTGGAGTTGAATCCTTTCCCGACAAAAGCCACATATCTTTCGCCTTCGCTCCTTGTGGCCAGAAAGACTCCACTTGCCAGTGCCACAAAACTTTTCTTCTCGGTAGGTGAGAGAAAACAACTTTTTCAGGCCAACATTTCCAAAGCCCCACTCCTCATGTTGTGGACAGCAGCAGCCACTCTTGAAGGGCATTTTTTCGAGTGTTTGGACGTAATTTGCTTTACATTTGAAATAAATAACATGTATATATTCGAAAAGTATGAAAATAAATAGATTTCTTGAAAACTATGACGACTATCGCTGATAAAAGGTCTTGAAAGCTCAAAGTTCCGTTCGCAAATCCAAGATGGCGTCGCATGAGGATCACGCTTGTTGCACGTTTTCCATTCTAACTTGTGATTGGCGCATAGAACAATACTGAAATTTGGCCGTGAGGTGGAAAACAGTGGCATGGGGAAAACTAAGTGAAAAAATGATGTTTATGTCGCGGTTTTCTTTGTTTTTTGGGCGATTTTTTGATATCGACCAATCAGATTGGTCGATTTAATTGAAATTAATAATTAAGAGTTAACACCTTTTAATCGATTTTGCGTTTGGCCTGCCTAGTTCTTGCGCGGACCATTACTTAAAGACCAATTATCAGTCGCTTCAATCAATGCAGTAACTGTAGAATTAAGCGAGCAAAAACCGGATTGGTGTCTACTGAGAAGATTATTTTCATTTAGATATTGATACAACAGATCATAAATAATTCGCTCGAAAACCTTGGCCACAACCGGGATAATCGAGATCGGTCGATAATTAGAAGGATCACTCCTACTTCCTGCTTTCTGAAAAAGAGGCGTGATTCTTGCATTTTTCCATTCATCAGGAAAAATACCAGTATCGATCGACTGACTGAATATCAGAGCGAGTGACCAGGAGATTAAATCCGGACATTCTTTTAGAAGTCTTACTGACACAGAATCGAGACCTGTAGCCTTTCTCTTGCATAATTTATTTAGGTGGGACAAAACGTGCGATTGAGTCAAACGCTGGAAACTAAAACAATTGCTGGTTTGGTAAATATATTCATCGAAAGAGGTGCCGACTTCCTCTATATTCCTGGACAGTTCGGGACCGATTTCTGCGAAAAATTTATTAAAACACTCTGCGATTTCGGTCGAATTCGTTATTCTCGTTCCATTGAGCTCAAGCTCGTTAATTGCAGCTTTATCACGGCCGATTTGCGGCGTGTCACCTCATTGATAGTTTCCCATGTCTTGCGCGAATTTCCATTGTAAGCTTCAAAAGTTTCATAATAATAGGACTTTTTTGCATTCTTGATCTCATTGTTCACTTCATTACGCAACTTCTTAAAATTATTCCAATCACTTGGATCGCCCGTCCGCAAAGCCTTAATTTGAAGACGATCTCTCTGATACATCAAATTCTTAACCTCAGGAGTAATCCATGGACTTTTAGAAGCACGAACGTATTTAGTGTGGAGCGGAGCATACAGATCACACACTACTAAGAACAAAATTTTCCATTTCGACCACATTTCATTGGGGTTATCCATTCCCATGAGATCAACCCACGGTTGAGTCAAGATGTCCGTCCGAAACCTATAACGATCGAAATTTTTAAATTGCCTATGCGAAACAGTACTATTTCCCTTGACGGCGGATGGCAATGAAATTTTACAAAAAACATAAATCAAACTATTGTCACTGATTCCGACATGAGATACTCCAGAGCAAAACGCTTCGAACCCGAAACAGGCAAATGGATACAATGCTCAGTCCGCTCGTTAACTTGCAGATTGGGGTGGGGGGGGGGGGGGGGGGGGGAATGCAGAGTTTGTCGAACCAGCACACCGCTGGCCAACATGCTGTTTCGAGACATTACACAACTGAACACACCACGGACTTACCCCTTAAAGGAACGTCCGCGGACCATGTCGGGATACTCGGCCATTTTGTTTACTAATACATATCTTGGTGTCGTTCTATTAAAAAACGTTTCAGGACTAAAGCACTTTTTATTACATTTGTAAGTACATTGTTAGCTGGTACAATGTCGGCCGTGCTTTATTATGTTTTCAGTGTATTTATATTACTGTACGTTTTATCGTAGATTCACTTCTACATCGTTGTTGTGATAAATAAAACCGTCCAACACCGAGAATTCTTCACCTTTTCCTAATAACTGAACTTTCCACGACATCCTTGCCAAGTAAGTATATATTATAAAGATTTAAGCCCTAACTTATTACATCTAACTTTAGTAATTACTCCAGTCATTTGGGAATTTTCTTCTAATTTACGCTTGGCTAGACTATAGAATACCCGTCCACTCAATAATGTCACCTCGGGTACACGGTCCGTGGTCGGCAGTCACTACTCAAACCACTTCGGGGACTACCGACCGTGGGTACACTAGTATTACACTTATAATTATATGCTTCGTTCTTTTAACTACTTCGGGGACTACCGACCGCGGGTACACTAGTATTACACTTTTATTATACGCTTCGTTCTTTTAACGACTTCGGGACTTATGATTTTTCATACTCAGACCAGAAACGACTTTGGGACTTATGATTTTTTTTACTCAGACCTCTTCGGGCACTAGCGACCGCGGGTACAAGGATATTACGTCCTTCAATGTGGACGGGTATTCTACAGTCGCTCCTTACGCTTCATGCCTGACCCCATGCTCAGAATGTTCTTTTTGTTGTTGTTTTTTGGGGGGTCTCCCTAAGCAGATTCATCACAAGAAGCATTTTGCTCTTCCCAAGATTCCAGCATTTCAGAGCAATACATTAGGCCTTTTTTTAATGACTTGGTTTACGGGACATTTCTGGAAAAAACTAAGCTCGGAGGGGGGAATAAAAATAAAAATAAAATAGAGTATTCAACCTTTTTTTTTCAGGCAACGTGTACAATTTTATATCGGAGGGAAAAGTAAGATGTTTCGTAGCTATGTAACACAAACCTCGTACCTAGGGCTCAGTTTGGTGCTCTAATACATTACAGTCCTGAGTGTAACTCGGCACTGGGTGCGAGGTTGTGTTGGTACACTATTACATCTCACGAAAATGAATGAAAATAAAACACACCTTGGCCATTTGAATAGTTTTATTTCCGAAAATATGACAATATGAGGTTTTATTTTCTCCGCTTTTGAAAATAAAAAAGCACATTTGAAGTATACGATCGGCGGGAAAAAAATAATACAAAATTTTCAATTTTATTTTTTTTCTGAAATCGGGAAATTCAACGTTGGCGGTCCCGTAAACCAAGTGATTAAAAAAAGGCCTTAGCAGCTCTGCACAGCAGCCCTGTAGCCACTCAGAAGCAGATGTCATGATCAGTTCACAAGATAAAAGCCCTGCTGCAGCTACTACTGGCACCTCACAAAGTCCCTTATATATAGATTTGTCCCAGTGCAGTACCCCTACCCCACCTACAGAGAGTGTGGAAATCTCTGGACTTCAAATCTACAAGGATGATGTGGAAACTGTTCAACCAAAGGCCATGATTACTGATACCATAGTTTTGTTTTTGTTCAAGAATTTTCTTCACATAACTGTAAGGTATAAAATAATGTATTAAAGGCATCTCTTAGATGGCCTAATGAAGCATCATGCTATACAGCAATTAATTTTTTGTTTATAATTAACTGTGGAATCTTTGGGCCACACAATAATATTATTAATATGGATACCTAATGCAAATGATAATTTGTATTGTGATTTCAGGCAACTACCTCAGATACATCCCATTGTCAGTTCCTTTTTCTATACCACCTTATGTGGGGAACAAGATGTTGCGCCTACCACCTCAAGGTAATGATCTCAAATTCTAATAATTTCTTTTGTTTTGCTCACATTATATACAATAAAGTAAAAATATTTAATTCTTCTGTTACTTAATAATATTCCTGTTATTAATTTCAGAATGGTTTGCCAAACATCAGCAAAGAAGTTTTTTAAGGCAGAGCTGCTGAACAGAAGATATGTGTTCATTCCAATCAATAGAAGGTTATTAATTATCATTATTGTATTCTGTGAATAATTTCAGTGCAATAAAGTGTAATACAATGGCTATTTGTTGTAACAGTGATTTGAGGTAAAACTGCATGAAATTGTATGTTATAATAATTTCATAATACATAATTTTTAGCTTTCAAATTACCTCAAAATAATAATTATAAGTAACGTGCATTTGCTATATTTTTTCCTCAGTCTACATTGGCTGCTGGCCGTCTTTACCCCATGGTATGCATTTCAGGATATTTAAAAAAGATGTATATCATTTTTATTATACAATCATAACAGACGTTCCATTGTATATAAATTTAATCCCTATCACTTTTATGTTTTTTACTGGATTTTATATTACATCTTTAATTGTATCAATCAAGCTGCCATTTTTGTTATAGGCACTTTTTGATACTGGACTCATTGACATGGGACATAAGCACAAGGCATGAAGAAATACACAATATTAACAGGTATAGAATTTATCTCCACAAAATACACTGAGCTTTATATAGGGGAAGTGAAAAATTTGCTTTGTATGTATTGTAATGACATCTTAATTTCAAATTTTTTTGGCTTTTTTAAATACTTCAAAACTTATAGTTTCTTGGATCACCTATGTGCTGCACACAGTATAACCTCCATGACAAGCCAACGATCAAATTATGTGCTTAAAGGTGCGTAGTCACATAATTAAGAACTGACCTGTTCATCTCTGAAGGGGGGTTAACTAGGCACTTCCTGGTAATAATGAACTAACAGTTGCGTTGATAATAGTATTGTCAAAATTAATGGAATGTTTTCTTTCCAGGTACCACAACAGTTGCCAGGAAGCAACAACTGTGGATTCCACATATTCATGTTTGCTGACCATTTTTTAAAGGTACAGTACATTGGGTAAAATCACTTTATATCACAACCAAAAAGAGCAAGCACTGGGATTTCATGTTAGTAGTTTATCTTGGCTTTCATTAATGTAATGGCACATTCATTTTTGCTATTCTATAGGACCTGAAGGTGTACGAAAGTGATCCGAGTGGATATGTCAATGCTAAACATCAGTGGTTTGATCCTAAAGATGCCGAAACCAAGAGGACATTGACAAGGACTTATTTGGAAGCCATATTGGCCAGGAACACTTATAGATTTTTCATTCTTTCAGATCATGAACTTTTGTACAGAGAATAATTTAATTAATCAATTACACTGATACTGTACATATTTAAAACTAATATATATATTTTACTTAATTATGTTCTAGATTATTTTTCTTTTATTATTGATGGTTGTAAAGTTACCAGTATAGCACAGACAGTAACAGCAGAACTAACATATGGTTTACATGTAAGAGGAATAACCCCTTTAAGGAAGTTAAACAATTTCAGTTGCCTGATAATGTGCTCAATATGAACCCTTGAGGTTGCAACTCATCTTGTGGCAGTTGATGCTAGTGCAGATACATTATGCGCATTAATTATTGGGGGTGCAATTAGTACAGTATCATGTAAAGCCAAAAGATCTTGAATGTTGAAGCCCTTATCAGCCATTACAGCATCGCCTGGGTTCCGTTTTTCAAGGAAACCACTGACGTTTACAATCTCCTTGTCACTGATACTTCCACTATACAATTTTGAGACAAAATTAAAATGCAAAATAGGAGACATTCAAATAAGTAACTTAAATGTATTTGAGGACTTGTATTGACTGTAGGTAGATCTTTGGCTGGACGGTTTACCTGGTTTTTCAACATAGAATTCTGTACAGTCTAGTATTGCTCTCAGATTTTTAAGGCAATTCTTTTTGAAGCAATTGGGTTTTGATATCTCTTGCAATTCCTCCTTTGTTGAGAAAGGTAAAGAAATAAAATCCAAGTTATAAATATTCTGCTTGCAGTCCCTGTAGTAATACCGAAGATATCGCACAGCATTTGAAGACTTGGGTTCCTTCTTAGTCTAACTAGAGTAAACACAAACTGTTCTTTGGTTGTCAGCTTGGCCAGCTCTTTCCTTTTCTGGAAAAGAGTGTAATAACAGACTGCATGTCAATCACATTGTGTTGTCATGCACGTGGGACTAACCGAGTTATAAGTAAACCAAAAGGGACGTCTCTGAAATAAACTACCTTGATGTACTTGTCCTGAAGCTTTCCAGTCTTTGTTTTTCATGAACCTTTCCACACGTTCATGCGCTGACTCTTTTCTTTGACTTCACTGTAAATCACCTCAAGACATTCCTTAGTCATGCCTGCAATAAAATGAGAGACCAGATGATAAAGCCGGTAACTTTCCAGTCCATGCTTCAATCTGCAGGTTCACTTAGATTTCATTTTTTGTACATATTAGTGTCCAAATGTACTTAGAGTGAATGTAGTGGTAGATTTTCTTTGGGTCCGTTACTTTTTTCATAAATAACATCTTCATCAGTTTGTCAGTACCTGAAAATCAGCACAGCTACCTAGCCCGACAGTATCAAGCATAAATTAAGAATAAATGATTTAGGTGCAAACATTTTGCAAAATGCATTCAACTTAAAAGGTGCCTTGCTGGCGTGTCACATTATCTTAGCATTTTTTTTGTCAGTTTGTGTGTCGCGGTCAACGTGTGAGTCGATCGATTCATTATCAGGTAATGGTTCCGGAAACTGGTCGATAACCTGCTCCTCCATTTCTTGTAAGTCTTTGAATTCAGCCTCTTCCGCACTTACAACTGACTCTAAGGACAGATCTAAAAGGGTCCCAGCAGCTTCGTGTTCCTCTTTTGATTTACCAGTATGGCGATGAAGGGTCAATAGGGTTTTCGCGGCAGATCGTTCCAGGCAAATTTTCTTGCTTCTCTCTGCCTGCTTCTCTCATCGGATGCCTTTCGTTAGCTAAGCACGCGCGTTTTTGAGACGCGGACGGCAACCGGAAGTGAGCTGTTTCCCCTTTTAACTTGTCTTCACACAACCACATTTACAATGATTAGTATCTTTTCTCCATTAGAGATGATCACTATAAAAATCTGGGAGACACCACTGTCCTGGCACGCGTAATGTTCTCTTCCGGTTGCCGTCCGCGTCTCAAAAACGCGCGTGCTTAAGCTCCCTATTGCCGCATCACCTACGCGCGGCATGAAATATTTCAAATGACAAATAGTATTATAAACGAAAAAACCGAGAGACTTACCTTTTCTTTACTGGCAACAGCCGATATTGGATCAGGATACTCTTTTGTTGGACCATTTCCACCAACAAAGTGTAGTACTGCAAATGTAACTATCCTTCGTACAAACGAACGAGTCACCGCGATGACATGCAGTAATCCACCTTTGTCGTCTCTTATTTTGTCTAAATGCGCCAGGAAAATGGAAAAACTTTACTGGATCACCATTGGAATTTCTCTTCCAAGACTGCGGGTATCGGGAATCGTTTCTACAAGTACCGTAAGCACATCTTTTTGTCGTAACCATTTTGTTTATAGCGTTGTACTAAGGGTTCGAACTTTCGGGTGTTTTTTTCACCAAAATATGCGACTTGTGGTCCGACAACGTACAGTACGTGGGTAAAAACGGCTGTTCTATTCGATATTCGGGTTTAAAGACTATAGGTCATCGAAAAAACCGGCTATATAAACGGAAACTTGAAAAAGCGACTCGAAGTTCATACACGTGGGTGAAACCAATGTCCGAACTTTGGCGGTTTGTTTACATCCAAACTCACGTGACACTACACCCGAAAGCTGACGCTCAGAAGGTGAATTGTATTACTCCGGTGCGAATTACATTACGTTCATTCTTTGTCTTGTACATGCTGTCGACAGTGGCATGCTCTAAGCTGCAAAGACTACGGTCGACTTTCCTGCTATTTCATTTTGATAGCAATTTTATGACAGGCACTTGAAAAAATGCTCTTGAAGGCAAAGAGAAAAGTGTGGTTGCAAACATAGATTGCGTTTACTGGTCTTAAACTTATGCAACTTGGTGCTAACTATCATAATACATCTACAGAATGTAAGCGGCACTCATAGGGTTCAACGCCAAAACAATCTTGGATACGTGCCATTGCTGATGTCCAAAGATTCGTACTTTGTCTGTTGCTGAAGGAAGAGTTAAGTCGGTAATAATCAAAGCGCGGTCTGCTTTGAGTAATTGTAATATTTTACTTAAAATATTTAGAGACAACTATTTCAGTTATCATCTTCTCAATTATTCTTGAAACTCCGCAAATTTCTCTATCAAAATTACTCTGACAACGAGTGAAGAATTTCGTTTTGACTAAAGTCAAATCCCTTTATTTCTCTTTCAGCTTAGTCTTCCGCTGTCAATGTTGATGATTGATAAGTCGTCTTGATTATGGGAACGCGTCACCCCCGCGTCACCTTATTTTTATCCATGGAGTTTGAACTCACAGCAACATTCTTATTGAAAAATAACTATTTGAGTCACATGAAATTGAACAGAAAAAAAAATGAGATTAAAGAAAAGACAAATGAAATAAATAAAAGATACTGATAAAAAAATATATGGTCTCTATAGGTCAGAAGCAGCGGCGCCTTTGGTGCCGTTCCTCTTTTATCCGGGAAACTGATGCTTTAACCCTTTTCCTCCCACGGGTATGCTAATTAATTTTCACAAAAAACACAACACCGTTAACTAATGGCTGTAAGTTGAGCTACATTTAGTCAATTTCCATGTATCATAGCTCATTTTGAAGTTTAGAGAATTGCCTACACATTGAACCAACAAATTATGCCTGTTCCTTTTAATACAAGTTTCTCACTTTATCCTCAAAGTTGGCATATTTTAATAAGTAACACTAAAATAAATTCTTAGTTCACAATAATTCAGCTCCGAAACCAAAAAACTGTCCAATAATAACATAATAGTAATTTTTGTCATGTCAAAGGAATGACCTTTAAGATAAACCACAAATATTTGACATATTGATAGAAAAAAGCTTTTTACGGCCCTTAAATGGTAATACAATTTTCATTGTTGATTCAAATTCTGTAAGTCATTTCAAAAATTACTCACATGTGGATTCAACGGCAACTTAATTCTCATAAGGATATCAATTTATACAGACTGATCCAAATAACCTTCCTGAGCACAACTGGCTTCTCTAAGCTTTTCTAAATGTCTAAGTTAATGATTAACCAGCCGAAGAAAACAGCCAGGTCTATAATCCCAGGAAGGATAGGCACAAAGAATAAACAATTTGAAAATATATATTTTTGAACAAGAAAACACTAAATTAATATTTCTTATCAGCAAAGACATACCAGTGCTACAATGTCAGTATGCTACTGGCAAAAGTGTGCCACGATTACAGCAGTAAACAGTTTTTGACAACCATCAGCCAATGTTCTGCTACTTTATTGGAGAGTTCATTGTCTCGTCTGCCTAGGTCTTCCTCCTGCAAAGGGCATGCCAGGATTCTGTGGCGTAAGACATGGGTTGCTGGTTGCTGTTTGAAGTATCTCATCATCAGTGGACCAGTAACTATGTATGGTAGGCTTGTTTACCAGCCCCATGGCTAAAATCAAGGCAATAAATGTTCCCATTTCATCTTCATATACTTCATGCCAGGCCATGCGGTGTTTATCTGGGTTTTTGGCTCGCTCCTGGGCAGCATACAAATTTGTTTGTAGCAAAACTACATCAAATACAGCTTCAGTATAAAACAGACAAAAATAACACACTGGGTACTTTTGATGTGCTCCCACTCGAACTTTAGGCCCTGTACGTTGGGTGAAAGGCAGGTCTGAATGCGTCCTGATGTCTTCTAGCCAAACAGGTTTCGCTCACAACATCGCTTGCGCCTTGTGCTGTACGTCTCCGCTTCCTGGAAGGCTCTGGTTGTTCTAATTCTTCATTTTCGTCACTTTCTTCAGCCTCAGAGTCAGTCTGATAAAATTCTGAGTCAATTTCCTCGTCAGACTCTCGGTCTAAATATGCTGTGCCTATAGCTACGGAAGTCAAAGGCTTTCATCTTCATCTACGAACACTAAATCCACGTTTTGAGAAGTCTCTGCAGCCGAATTCGCTATAAATTCACTTCCAGAAATTGAAGCCATTACTGATCAGCTGTTTCTGAAGTTCGCGGGAAGACTCGAACAGAAAAAAATCGAACATTTTTCGGTCAAAAACAGGGAAATTCACATGAAAAGCAATGAGAATACGACAAAAAATGACCAGGCGTCAAATGAGTGAGAGGGGGGTTATTGAAATTACGTATTTCACCCCTAGCGGGCTCAATATTGGTCACCTCCATTTATCGTCACACATGTGTGACGTTGGGAGGAAAAGGGTTAACATGCAAATTCATCCGGGAGTTTCACCTGCTTAGGTATAATAGGACGCCACCTCGTGCTTTCGTTGAAACTTTCAAGGCATCTTTCACGGATCCATTGACGAACTAAATCAAGGCCGAAATGCAAGCAATGTTGGTTGTGTACGCTTTAGCGTTGTTTTCCCTGCCGAGCGGTAAGTCATTGTACTTTGGGTTTTTTATTTCATTTTGCCGTTGGAAGCGGTAAATGTTTCTTCAGATACAGCGCCCACATTTTGAACAACACCCTTGCGAGCCGCGCACAGAGCGGTCATATAAATTGCAAAGTATGTAATGGCTGTATAAATGGTGGGGTTACGAAATCAAAGGAGTGTAAGCTGAAGCTTTGACCATGTCCTTATTTCCCCAACACATTTTTACTCGGATACTCGGTAATGTTAAAAAACATCTGTCCACTGAGAAAGCTCTGGCAACGTTTTCTAAGTGTCGACAACACAGCGATTTTACGGTATGCCCAAGTTCAGATATTTCGTCAACTAGAAAATCAACATGGTTTTTGGAATCGCTCAACAATTCTAAGAACACATCTAATACTCTCAAGAAGTTTAAAAGAACCTTACAGTGGAAATTCCGTAAAATTTCGGCTGCCGGGTATGAGACCGTGCCCGGCTGCCGGGCATATAGCCACAGCGTTCATGGATATCTTTAAAGTTGCACGGAATGGAAATGGGATTTTGAGACCCAGAACGGACTAGTAATATTAAAAGCGGATAGATTCAGTACCTAAAAGGTATATTTCGTGTGAGAGAGAAATGGAAAGAATTTCCCAGAGCCCTACACTCAATTATGCATGCAGTCTCGTTCAACAGTGTTGTCAAAAAAGGTAAGTAAAACTATGATGTACATGCAGTCCCCAGGGTTTTAGAAAAATGGAAAAAATCCAGATTGTTTTATCTAATCTGTCATTCTGCGACAAATATGTTTGCATACACGAGCCCAGTGAAACCAGAATTCTTTTTATTCGACGAGCGTGGATGTTCGTTCTGAATTCGAAGTTGACCGACATTTGAAGTGTATGTTAATCACCACCAGAAACAAACGATCAGGCCAGTGCGTGACAGCCAATCATGGAACCGCAATATCACACGAGAGAAGTACACAGACTTGATAATATCAGCGGACTGGTTCTCCCGCAGACTTTTTATACACTGGCCCAGTTATTTATTTCAAGTACTTTCATATGCGCTATTTGGTACTGAGGGGTGTCTGCCGTTTTCCTGTTTGAAAGGGTGAGATTTGCGCGAAGACGATCAACATACCGTGTGAGAATAGTCTGTCGCGGCTCCCCGCAAGAGACCATAACGAGGCCAACATTCAAATATAAAATCGCGCTTTGTCACAACAAAGGTGATCCAGTGATTAATAAATGTTTTACTACAGGTGGATAGAGAAATTTCGTGCGAATTAAAGTTTAATAACGAAATGCACACACATACTGCCAAGCCACGCAGCCTTATCAAAAAATAACGCCTGTTAAGGTGGGGCGCTTACTTGCGGCCTTGAGGAAGTCAACATTGTTAGAAAATCTTGTGTACACAGAAACCCTTCTCAGTTTACATAAACGTAACGCCACAGTTTACCCAAAGGTTTTAAGGGGACCATACTGGGGACGATCCGTTTGGGTTCATTTGTATCGGAAATCTACAAACTCACTAGCAGGAACTCGCTGAATGGATATACGTTTTCTTGGTCAATACATCGCAGACAATAATAAAATGAAGTTTGGGGACGTTGAGAAAATTAAAATCAGTCGTACAAATTCCGAGACTGTTTGTTTAAAACAGATCAGATCCGGTTTTTGACATTTTTCGGGAAATTTAATTCCTTTGTAGTGCATTTTTTGGACACATGAATCGCGAAATTTAAGTCCCGCGAAATATTCCCCTTAAATTTTAGCGAAATTAAGTTCCTGAGAAAAGTCGGAATAAGGTAACAAGTATGGAAGTAAGCAACAATAAGGAAACAAAGTTAAAAGAGCGTGATATAGATCAGTAGCATGGTTCTCACGTACATAAGGAAAAATCGCGAATTTGCCAAAAAAATTAATGATATCTCGACGCACAGAAATTGGATCAGTGTGAAACTTTCCACAATTGTTAGACATATGTTAAATGGTATTTCTTTCTAAAGAATGGTAAGATAAACGATTTCTCGAAAAATGAAATGAAAGCCGAGTTGTGAAGTTAGTAATAAAAACATTGCGTCACGCGTTACAACTGCACAGTTTTCGGTGATCTTCGGAAGCAAAAGTCTTTGAGATTTATGCAAAAATTCTGGAGTTTCGAGAATTCCAGATGTGGCGAAAACAAAAGAAGGAAAAACACGTTTAGCCGAAATGCATTTCAGAGAGTAATACAAAAATTACTTTCAGTGGGTCTGCGGACATTTATATGTAACAACGTGTTTCCTTGCTTTTTCTGACAAATGTACAGCAAAATGGGGGAGCTTTGAATGAATGATTTCCTCACAGGTCCCTACTTCATTATGCATGCTGTAGCCGTACGGTTTCGTTCTCAGAAATGTTTGCACGCGCACTTCCAATTCAACTACAGCATGCATAATGAAGTAGGGACCTGTGCGGAAATCTTACCGCTTTGTGCAGCAATTTCACTTTCGAGCGGGCGCGTAGCTTCTGTTTAGGCATACAGCTACTTTTCGTATTGACAAACGGTACTTCACCCTTTAATCCCCAATATCAAAATTTTCTCTACTGTCTTCTTAGATTTGTTATGGTAAAAGTGAGGAGAAATTGTTTAAATATCAATACAACTCTTTTCGATCATTTTCGTTATTCTCATAACCTGAATGGTTGTTGAACGGTGAATATTGTAATGAGAAATTGGATGCTGGTCACTACTGGGACTTAAGGAGGTTAAATATTGCAGTTCTCCGGGAGTCCTGTGGTAATTCAAAAGAATTTTTGTCGCTATTGGTCTGTTTAGCGTTCATCTTTTGTCACGTGTTGACATTAAATCGTTATATTGTGGTAGATTTCACGTTTCGGCTTCAAGATTTTGTTCGTTGTATCGAGGTTCGTGATATCGAGGTTCGTGATATCGAGGTTCGTGATATCGAGGTTCGTGATATCGAGGTTCGTGATATTAAGGTTCGTGATATTAAGGTTGGTTATATCGAGGCTCTGTTCCGTACATTTTACTGTAACTTTGGCCGGGCTGACGAACATAGTTCATTATATCGAAAAATTTGTCAACAGTAGAGGTTTGTTAAATCGAGGGTCCACCGTAGTTAATAGAATGGTTTGTGTGGAGATAAAATGGACTTAAAGATCTACGACGGCATCATCAGCGAGAATTCCACAACACAACAGAGTCTTTAATGAACAAAACAATGGCTCTACACGTGCTTTTGAACTTTGGTACATTTCTTTGCCGTTCTGTGCCAATGTACAACGTCAAAATACCAAATCTCTGTTTAAGGAAAACGGGAGCACACGACGGAGAATTTTGATTTTTACGCGGGATGACGTAGACAGCCAGCGTATAAAATTCGGTAGCGCATTCCTTTCGTCGTCTTGGGAGTCAAAAGTTGCCTTGTTTTTTTTAACTTTCCCGTATCCCGAACCCGTCCCGAAAAAATTGCGTGATTTTTATTGGCTGTAACTCCGAATCACGTGCAAGTCAGGTTGGATTGCACCATGGATATCCATGATCACCCAATCAGCAAAAAAACATACTGCGTCAGCAATTTTAAACCAACACATCCCGCGTAAACGCCTTCAGGCGTCTTCTTGTCTTTCTTAGTTTGAGCACCGTCCCTCCCAATTCATTTCCAGGATAGTTCTGATAGTTTGTAGAAGTTAAACAAACTGGAATCAATAATCACGAAAAACTTTGCAAAACGTAACCTAACAATTTCAAATGACCTTTTCATGGACGTCGCCGTTGTAGATCTTTAAGTCCCTAACATTGCGCGAAATTGTCCACAGGAGGTGATCGGAAAACATTGCTTGCATTGATTGGTCAGTTGTCGGCAAAGGTGTTAGGGGGCGGTTTGTCAACAAATCGATAAGCAGTAATCGAGAAGTGATCAGTGATGCCCTCGGGTTGCGAAAACCGTGAACGGGTGACGTCATAATCACACCGCCAAGAAACAGCACGATTGTTTCTCCAGCTCGAGCAGAACTTTTAAGTTCGGGTTTTAGTAACCGTTCTTATCCTCAATTGGTCTCTGAAAATCTTGCCTCTTGTATGAAAGTTTGTGTTGTGCTGTCCAAAAGTGAGGAAATGCGGAGAATGGCAAATTCGCATCAAAAATATTTTCGCACAAAGTTCGAAACTTTTTTGGCGCAATCTTTGAGATTTCTGACTCTTGGGAATTCCGACGTTCTTGACGCTCCACGTGACGGGGTAAAGCTAAAGCTTAAGGAATGTGTGAAATATCTGTATCGTGGGAAAATCGATGTCCTCGAAATTGAGCGGGACGAAAGGCCACGTATTGCGAGTTTACACCGCACCTGTATGAATGTCACTTTTTGTAGGGCTGAAGTCCGATTACTTTCGAGCTTTGTTTCAGTAAACATCTTTTTTATCTTTATCACGAACATGCCTGTGAGAAATAGCGTTGTTTGTGCGAATTCCCTACTAACGCCGTGGGAGACCTCTACTTAGCAGATGCTAATAAGCACGATTGAAGAACAACAGTAAGTAAAAGGGAAAGACGCTACAAAGCTAGGAAACGTACATGTAGGAACCGGGAACCATCTAGGATAAATATTATATTAAAAAGATTTTGAAGTTTATGAAGAACGAACTTTTCGAAAAAGACCAAAATCAACTTTCAGTAATGACTCCACCTTTATCCAGACTAAGAAGTATAGCAGCTCATTATAAAACTTGGTATACCAGGAGTTTCGATGTGCGAGTATGTGCTGGCGTTGGATATGGACGAGGATATTGATTAAGTAATGAGGCAAGACGCTTTGGTAAGCGTAAGAGGGATGCCTTTTAAAAAACGTCTTTTTAAAACGTCATGGTAATGTTGCTGTTCCAGCTGCATGAGCGTTTGTATTTCCTTCCCTAGGGTGTAGGAGTAATCCTTTCTTTGAGATTACCCAGTTTATCAAAAGAGAGCTGATGAAGCCAAACAATGTAAATGAAGTACACAGAGAACTATTGCGTATTTTGGGTATTTTTATAGATGGAAACTTGCTGGGCTGTTCCTGTCCTGGACTGGATTTGCCTTAGGCAACCAACTAATTGCTTCTAAAAGGAATTTGATAGTTTACTAAAATTGTTATGACCCCAGTTCATTGAACAAACTCAGTAACTTGTAAACGGTTTTATTCATGTTCAAGACGGGCTTGTAGCCTTTCAAAAAAAAAATTGCAAGTGTAATCAACAAATTAATAATAATTTTAACAAACTGGAAGAAAACTATTTTTCCTGTAAGAAATTGTCCTTTTATAGTCCATTTGTCACACTGTTCTCGTATTACATAAAGCTATTGAATGTTGTGGTTCAATTTTTTCCTTGGTTTAAATTTTATTTTCCTTTGTTTATTTGTATGCTAATATATGAGTTTGAAACAAAGGAAAATAAAAATTTAAACCAAGGATAAAATTGAACCGCAACAATTACAACAAAATGAAGGTTTAACATGAACTTGCCTGCTTACGTGACTGTATTAAAATATTTAAAGTTTTAACAACTATCACAGTCTAAAATAAATTACTACAAGTTACATGAATACTTCAACAAGCAACTTTAGACTTCTAGGAAATAAAAACAAACCTTACTTCGGGACTGATGGTAACCAGAATGATGATCAATGGCGGCCCAATGGAAAAGTCCTGGACTCGAACGCTGTGAGGCTGTACGATTTCCTTCAACTTGCAACGTGACGTCATTACGGGTATCAATACCCCGGATGATAGACATGATAACACCACAATCGACTGCGCATGCTTCGTATCTCACATCCCACAAATTTGGATTTTTTTTCGCTAATGTCAAGAATAGGCTGCTGCCTCGCTAAGACGCGCCAGCAATGATACATCAACGCAGAAGCGATTGTTTCTTCAGTAAATTTTATCGTGGGGGTCGACTCATTGAGCTCCACAGTTATAGAATTTAGCAACAAAAACCGAATTCGAAACCGCTCATTTGATTGACTCTCACACATAGCGTTTTCTGTATTATTACTGCGATTTTCATAATTCTGCGAACTCCCGCGTTCAATTTCCAACCGCCAACTGGCGTCTTTGCTTCCGTCAATCAAACTTCCGAACATTTTCCGAGTCCAGGTCGACCATCCGCCATTGAAAGAAAATGCCACGTAAGTTCGGCTCTTCTCTTCGATGGCGAATTATTCGCCTGAATATTACCCACCGTGTCTCTCCTAGTGATATTTGCGATATTTTATCCCTGAGCAAAACATTTGTACACAAAGTGCTTAGAATTTACCGGGAAACAGGAGGAGTTGAAGACGCCCGTGCGAGAGAAACGAGGGGAAGACCAAGAAATCGCAATCCGATACGACAAGACAACAGTCGAGATCTTTTCACTTTTACTTCAACTTACAATATCAATTTTTAATTTCTTACCTGGTCATCAGTTTGATCTATGATTTGTGTATTTTCTATGTGTGGTACTTCAATCGCTACATCATCAAAAGACTCTGAATCGGCCAAACTAGAACTGACATCAAGAGAATCCGCCATCTTCACCGTCACACTTGTGTTGATCCGGCTGGGCGGAGTCAGTGCTTCGAAAACTGTTCGACTACCATTCGAGCGACATCCGAAGTTTGATTGACGGAAGCAAAGACGCCAGTTGGCGGTTGGAAATTGAACGCGGGAGTTCGCAGAATTATGAAAATCGCAGTAAACACAAAAGGTTCAGTGCTTTTCCAGCCTTTTATTTCTCCCATTTTATTCTCAACATCATTTCTAAGCTCGTCACCATAAGCAGTCCCAACTCTAAATATGCTAAATCTACCCTTGAGTCAACAGCCAGGGCGCATGCCTAGAACCCACATTCAACCTCGCAGTAGACACATGTGCACATTGCGTACCTATTTTTGGTAGCCGTGTTTCTCGAAATTTTTTTCCCTTGAAGGGGGCACTTGAAGGAGTAACAACTCAAAAGCGTTTTGCTCGATTTGAACCAAATGTGGACAGCCGCTAACTTCGAAAAAACCATCAAGGAATTTCCTAACTCTTAAATGTTTCTTTGTTGACAGCCGTTTCCGTGCGGTCACTCCCTATATTCTATTCGCGATATTGAAAATGTTCTGTAATTTCTAAACGCTGTAGAATAAAGGAAAACCCAGACACGTTCTTTTAACCCATGGGTTCTGGCTTTCAAGAAAAAAAAATTAATTCAACAAATTAAAAAATGCTCCGAGTTGGAGCTTTGAGAAAGTGATTACGAATTGTATGTATAAAATTTCGCGGAAACTTTGAGAATTCGTATTGTTTTAATTTCGATGGTAAATTCAAATAGCTAGTTTTAAAAGCCTTAATTTTATTTGGGGTGTCTTCAACAAAACCGAGATTTGCTTCACCCGTGGGAGTGGAGACCCCTCTGAAGGTACACGATAACCTAAAGAAATCCAATTACATGACTGACTAATGCACAAATGCAATGAGGGTGAGGTGAGCTTTGAATTGGGAAGTCATGGAATTGACGAAGTCATTACGTTACTGTCATTCCCAGGACTCTGATAATTAAGGTAATGGTAGGGGTAACATGTGAATCGGTTTTATGAAATTCTGTGTACGACGCAACAAAACCTACAACACACTTGAGAAAGCAGTCTCGTTCCCAGGGTCTCTCTTTTTCCCACTCCTGAGGGTCTCTCTCTCTTGCTTAGGGGCGGGAATAGGAGAGACCCTGGGAACGAGGTTGTTGAGAATGTTTCGGGCTAAGAAGAGTTTCTAAAAATTTGACTTAAGGTGTTTCTAGATAAAAATGTATTTTAACACAAAATATAACCATGCGGGAAATTAATGAAGTTTAAAAGTTTACCCATGAACTGAAGAAGAGTGTTGCTCGAAAGTGTTTGAGCTATTCGGTTGCTTTCGGACATGGGAATTAATATAATCTCAAACAAAGAATTTTCTAGGCAAAATAAAATATCTATTCAAAACGATTTTAGCTCATCCAAAATACGCGTAAACTAATGTCTTCTCTTTTCTGAAACAGTTTTTGGCATCATGTGTAATGTTTGTAACCCAAACGTAACATCAATAACACTATGTAACATGGCGTCACAGTGGACGGAAGTGGACTGCGCAAATGAGACTAAGCCAGCCCAAATGCTCCCAGGGATGGAATATGACGCATGCGCTGTAACCACAATCATATCAAATCTCAATCAAACAGCTTTTACGTCGTTCGTCATGAGCTGTGCAGTCAAGGTCAGTGCTCACACGAAGTTTATTTTACTTCATAATTATATAGTAAAATAAATATAATACCGTCAAGTAATAACATTAAATGATCATCGCAGTTATGTACACAACTTAAGCAGCTGTGAATTTTAAAGCCTGAAAAAAAAAAAAACTCGGGCCTGAACGGGATTCGAACCCATGACCTCTGCGATACCGGAGCAGTGCTCTACCAACTGAGCTATCAAGCTAACTGGGAGCTGACCAGCTCCCAGTTGGCTTGATACATAACTGCGATGATCATTTAATGTTATTACATATTAATCCGCAGTTCAAATATATGGTCTTTCATATATTCATTTGCATCATAATACCGTTAAGTTAATATTACCAGGAGATCACCTTAATGATAGATTCAACAGGCTTGTTGTGGTAGGGATTTTTTTTCTTTGTCATATACAGTTTTGCAGTGTACATACGTGATATAGACATAGCGTGACGTGAGGTTTTTACTTCTGTCAATAGACTTGGGCAATAAGCAGCCATCTCGACCGAACATTCCTGGTCAATAAAGGATTTATTCTAGGGCCGTTTCTTTTCTTTTTGTTTGTTTTCAATCATAATAATAAATTTTCTGTAGCGGCTTCTTATGAGAATAATCGGAGAAAAAACGCAGACAAGCGGGCAAGATGAGCCCGTTCTGCCGGCTCGGATAGCCAATCGGAATTCAGGATTCGCCTCACTTGCCCGCTCGCTGAACCAGCCATATAATGAGGCACCAAAATGAACTCTCTTTTTTTTGCATGATTGCGGCAATTAAACATTCCAAGTTGCAATCGAACTAAAAAGAGTAAAAACTCGAGTTCCCGCGTTAAGCTATTTTTCGGCGGTTTCACTCTTGAGTATGGTCGACATTATGAAAACTAATTCTTGTGTTAAAGTCAATTTTTTATCCCACCTTATATTTATACTAGAAATACGACTCTCGCAAAAACCTCGCGAAGCTAGTTTTTGAATAGGTCACAATACTTTTATATTTTATTTTATATTTCATTTTTTATATCAGCGTAATCCCCATTATTTAATTTGTTATGCTGTGTTTGGTACACAATTAGTGACACCTGGTGCAAATTACATGATCAGTATACTGCTCAGCACAGGGCTTAAGAATTGACCTTCATTTAGCTCTTTCACTGCCACTGAGATTGCACGAGAGGGAATAGAAGTAAAATTATTTGTTTTCTTGACAGGGAATACAGAGTCAATCAAGTATCACAATAATATTCAGTTAACACAAATTGAAAATTATTGTAAATATTTTGAAGGTGAAATCTTGAATGCTTGTGTTTACCAAGGTCTAAAAACCTGTTTTTTTTTAGTTGTATTTTCTTAGTCTTTATTGTGTTGTCTTCTTTGTTGTACATCACTTTTAAACACAATATGTTCTTCCACCGAGGATGAGTTGAATGCTCCAATTATTTTTTGTTTATGATTTTTTCTAATAATTGCATGAGATTCATTGTAAGAAGAATCTTCTGATTAGATATTTTATTGTCTACTGCAGTCATTATTTCATTCCTAGGTAACCAAAATTGAGAGCATTATGAATAGTGCATGTTACAATTTGTGTACTCTCTTCAGTTGCAATGGTACCCCTAGTGGTACATAGAAAAATTCCTCTTCCCTCAAAAGAGATGCCATGTCAACAGAAGTGTGAGATACAATGTCATTACATAAAAAATGGGGATAAAACAGTTGGATTCTACAAAAACTTTGAATAAAGGTTTCGTAATAGTGAGTGCCAACTGTATAGTATGTGGTTGTGCTATTTTTAGGTCATATCATAAAAACAATACATGTAAGAAAGAGTTATTGAAATCTTATTTATGTTGAAAAAGATTGCTGCACTACGTACTCCTGTAAGAAAATAATGTGAAATCAACATCAATCAGTCACAAGTATATATCACATGAAAGTTTAATTGTGCTGTTACAGAAACATGCAAAATATCCATACTCAACCAGAGAATAGTATGTTATTTTGAATATATGAAAACTTTTGTTCTAAAAACTGCAGAAGAAAGATTTATTATAAGGATGGTATTTCATCGAAAAAGTCATGGCAGCCAGAGTTATTGAACTTGCAACCAATGACATATAGTAACGAGACGAACTATCATTATATTATTATCATTATTATTATCATTACTATTATTATTATTTTTGGTATTGATATTATTATTATTATTGTTATATTTTTTACGTTAAACATAATATATTTTTATGGGGTGAGATGCATGTCCTAATCTTGGTATAAAGGTATTGTTACTCTACTACTACAAGCAATACAAAAATCTTCTTAATAGGCTTTCCATCAGAGGTGGTAGTAATCAAAACAGCTCCAAACAATACCATTTCTTCTTTAATGCTTAGAATCTAGTGCAGTCACTTGTCTATGTTTGTGTGGAAAATCATTATTGAAAGCATACTTTAGGGCATTTAGGAAACTTGAAACACTTGTTACTACATACAGCCACTTGCAATGAATATATGAGAAAGATTATAAACATTTTGGCATTACAAAATTTATTTTCTTCTTTATAAAGTTTTTCCAATGTAAAAGGTTAACTGTATGTTGTGGTTGTTATTAAAGATTGTTATTTGACAGCAGAAAGTAACAAGGTTAACATGTTATGTCTAACTTTGCAAATTAAGGCTTGAATTAGAATTTCATTTGTGCAATATTATCAGGGGGGTCATTGAACTCTAAGGTAAAACTTACCCATTGTGAAAAGGCTATGAAACTTGTTGTCTCTATGCAATATTATTAAAACCTTTCAATCAGAGAATACATACATATATATATAGCAAAGAGAAATACTACTCAGAAGTAAGTAATAACATTTGCTTTATTTTCAAATGATCGCATTGATCACTGATAATATTGCAGAACCAGTACTTTATAGTGACACAGGGTACATATTCTGTTGAAAATGTTTAACATAACTGCTAGATCAAGAAAATTTACAATATTTTCACTGTTGCAATGATATCATATTACATCGTTATAAATGATTGCTATAACAACTGCAACTCTCTGTGTTGGGAATTACTTCAAACTGGAAACGCTATCGTTTTATTATGATAAATACCTATTTACATTCTCTTGTAATCTGTTGGTCGTCTTCCGATTCCGTTTTTAAACTAATAGAATTATTTTCCAGAGACATCTCCAATCGTTGAAGTCGTTCTTACTCGGTGTCCCTTCTAAGTCGTTTTGCTAAATGTGGTACGCCAATATATTTTGTTATGTAATCGTTCACTCATGTCCTGTATTTTTATCAATAACACATTCAAATTCAAAACTAACTTGGTTGAATTCCTTTTCCTTTTCCCTGCTGTTTCGTTTGCCTTTTTCTGGAGCGAGCGGTTGTTGTCTTTGCTGCGATTTCTGTTGTTATTCTCCCTGCTGTCGTTTCTCTATCCCTGCTTTGAGTCGTGCTTTCCTTGTGTTGATTTTCACGGTATTCGAACTTACTCGGCGACGATCTCGGGCTAATCTTTCTTGAATATCTCGGAGATGGGATGTACTTCCAGGACGAGTGAAATCGGTTTCCACAAAATTTACATTACTTTAAAAAAGGCATCACCGAATTCTCAATGGCGGAAATTCAACAGTTCTCTAGTGAGCTACTATTGCCAGGTAACCTGGCCTGCGAACGGACACCTTTAAAATATAGATATATATATATATATATATATAAATATACATATATAAAAACTCTCGGCTCGATTTACTCGGGCTTGCGAGCCACGTGGTCTGACCGGAAGCGACACGATTAGTAACCTCGCTACGCTCGGCCTTCGGCCTCGCTTCGCGAGGAATAACGCTGTGATTATTGTGCTTTCACTTACTGCATTATCGTTTAAACTTTTTTTATTCCAAAGATGGACGAAATAGACTTCTAGCATTATCATTATAAACATTATTATCATTACAGGTGTTCCAGATAGATAGAAAAACCGTGAAGTCGACTGGGATTGACCAATATCCACGTGACCGATTAATTATAACTAGAAATACGACTCCCGCAAAAACCTCGCGAAGCTAGTTTTTGAAGAAGTCACAATGCTTTCATATTTTATTCTTTATTTTTTTTTATATTATATATTTTATTTTTTATATTAGCGTAATCCCCATTATTTTATTTCTTATGCTGTGTTTGGTACACAATTAGTGACACCTGGTGCAAATTACAAGATCAGTATACCGCTCAACACAGTGCTTAAAAATTGACCTTCATTAGCTCTTTCACTGCCACTGAGATTGCACCAGAGGGAATAGAAGTAAAATTATTTATTATCTTGACAGGGAATACAGAGTCGATGAAGTATCACAATAATATTCACTTAACACAAATTGAAAATGATTGTAAATCTTTTGCAGGTGAAATCTTGAAGAGTTGATATGAATGCTTGTGTTTACCACGGTGTAAAAACCTGTGTTTTTTTTCTTTAGTTTTATTTTCTTAGTCTCTACTGCTTTGTCTTCTTTGTTGTACATCACTTTTGAACACAATATGTTCTTACACAGAGGATGAGCTGAACGCTCCAATTATTTTTTGTTTATGTTTTTTTGGTTATAATTGCATGAGATTCATTGTAAGAAGAATCTTCTGATTAGATATTTTATTGTCTACTGCAGTCATTATTTCATTCCCGGGTAACCACAATTGAGAGCATTATGAATAGTGCATGTTTTAATGTGTGTACTCTTTCCAGTTGCAATGGTACCCCCAGTGGTAGATAGAAAAATTCCTCTTCCCTCAAAAGAGATGCCATATCAACAAATTGGGGGTAAAACAATTGGATTCTACAAAAGCTTTGAATAAAGGTTTGGTAATAGTGAGTGCCCACTGTATAGTATGTGGTTGTGCTATTTTTAGGTCATATCATAAAAACAATACATGTAAGAAAGAGTTATTGAAATCTTAATATGTTCAAAAAGATTGCTGCACTACGTACTCCTGTAAAAAAATAATATGAAATCAACATCAATCAGTCAAAAGTATATACCACATGAAAGTTTAATTGTGCTGTTACAGAAACAGGCAAAATATCCATACCCAACCATAGAATAGTACATTATTTTGAATATATGAAAATTTCTATTATAAAAACTGCAGAAGAAAGATTTAATATAAGGACGGTATTTCATCGAAAAAGTCATGGCAGCCAGAGGTATTGAACTGTAACCAATGACATATAGTAACGAGAAGAACTATCATTATATTATTATCATTATTATTATCATTACTATTATTATTACTGGTATTGATATTATTATTGTTATATTTTTTATGTTAAACATAATATATTTTTATGGGGTGGGATTCATGTCTTAATCTTGGTAAAGTTATTGTTACTCTACTACTAAAAGCAATACAAAAATCTTTTTAATAGGCTTTCCATCAGAGGTGGTAGTAATCAAAACAGCTCCAAACAATACCATTTCTTCTTAAAGGCTTAGAATCTAGTGCAGTCATTTGTCTAGAAAGTTTTTGTGGAAAATCATTATTGAAAGCATAGGGCATTTAGGAAACTTGAAACACTTGTTACTACATACAGCACACTTGCAATGAATATATGAGAAAGATCATAAACATTTTGGCATTACAAAATTTATTTTCTTCTTTATAAAGTTTTTCCAATGTAAAAGGTTAATTGCATGTTGTGGTTGTTATGAAATATTGATATTTGACATAAAAATAAAGTAAACGGCAGAAAGTAACAAAGTTAATATGTTATGTCTAACTTTGGAAATTAAGGCTTGAATTAACATTTCATTTGTGAAAAAAGGGCAGGGGTTCTAGATAGCAATATTATCAGGGGGGGGGGGGGGGTCATTGCACTCTAAGGTAAAACTGACCCATTGTGAAAAGGCTATGAAACTTGTCTCTACACAATATTATTGAAACCTTTCAATCAGAGAATACATATATATATATATATATATATATAGCAAAGAGAAATACTACTCAGAATTCAGTAATCACATTTGCTTTATTTTAAAATGATCACATTGATCACTGATAATATTGCAGAACCAGTACTTTATAGTGACACAGGGTATACATTCTGTTGAAAATGTTTAACATAACTGCTAGATCAAGAAAATTTACAATATTTTCACTGTTGCAATGATATCAGATCACATCGTTATAAATGATTGCTATAACAACTGCAACTCTCTGTGTTGGAAATTACTTCAAACTGGAAACGCTATCGTTTTATTATGAAAAATACCTATTTACATTCTCTTGTAATCTGTTGGTCGTCTTCCGATTCCGGTTTTAGACTAATAGAATTATTTTCCAGAGACATCTCCAATCGTTGAAGTCGTTCTTACTCGGTGTCCCTTCTAAGTCGTTTTGCTAAATGTAGTACACCAATATATTTCGTTATGTAATCGTTCACTCATGTCCTGTATTTCTATCAATAACACATTCAAATTCAAAACTAACTCGATTGAATTCCTGGTCCTTTTCCCTGCTGTTTCGTTTGCCTTTTTCTGGAGCGAGCAGTTGTTGTCTTGGCTGCGATTTCTGTTGTTATTCTCCCTGCTGTCGTTTCTCTATCCCTGCTTTGAGTCGTGCTTTCCTCGTGTTGATTTTCACGGTATTCGAACTTACTCGGCGACGATCTCGTGCTAATATTTCTTGAATATCTTGGAGATCACCTTGCTGGGATGTACTTCCAGGACGAGTGAAATCGGTTTCCACAAAATTTACATTACTTTCAAAAAGGCATCACCGAATAATGGCGGAAATTCAGCGTTCTCAAGTGCGTTACTATTGCCAGGTAACCTGGCCTGCGAACGGACACCTTTAAAATATAGATATATATAAACATATATATAAATATATATATATACATATATAAAAACTCCCGGCTCGATTTACTCGGGCTTGCGAGCCACGTGGTCTGACCGGAAGCGACACGATTAGTAACCTCGCTACGCTCGGCCTTCGGCCTCGCTTCGCGAGGAATTAGCGTTATCATTATCATTATTATAATTAATAACCATATATATATTATACCATAATAAAGTTAGCAAATACCATTTGAACAAATATTTGTTTGGGAATGAAACGAAAGAAAGCGACGCCAATTTCGCTACTCGAGGACTATTACTAATAGTACCCAGGAAGCGTAGCCAATAAGATTTCGGCATTTAAATTAGTTCACTAGTTGGATGATACTAATTGCTTTTATCCTGCAGACTAATTCTTCAGATCCTGACAAAGTAAACTGCAGCGTGACCGAGGCACACATTTGCGGTGAAGCTCGAGCTTACGCACAGAACAGCAGCGGCTTAATTGAAGTCTCCTCCTGCAGTTCCGAGTGCTGTACCACGTCCAAGTGCAACAAACTTGAGCCCGCGGAAACCACCACTACGAAACCAGCAACCACAGTCGAAAGTGGCGTGCCTTCCATTCACTGGCTCCATTTCGGTTTCTTTGCCATTAGTCTGTCCATGTGCTTCATGTTTAAGTAGTCCACTGATTGTACTGTGTTCATGTTAGATCAAAACCTGTTTAGCTCGATCACGAGTGAAAGAACCGATTTTCATTGAGAAAGGTATTTCCGTTTTGGGGCAGGCGCGAACTTTAAAAATCAGAAGCGAAACATGTTTATGCTGAGCACACTATAAAGTTACTCACAATGCTATACCGATCTAAGTTAAGTGAAAAAAGTTTAAGATGGCTGTTAATAGACTGGGGAGCCAGATCTCTGTCGCGACAGTGAAACAAATGTTTAGTTCAAATTTTTTTGTGAAAGGTGTACAGGAATCCAAATGGTTTGGCAGGCTTACCAGAAGCGCATGTTTCAGAACTATTTTAAGAGTGTAGAAACATCTGTAATTGCGCAAAAGAGAATTTAAATAACAGTAATGGTAGAACAAGAATTGAATCGTGGGTGACTGAAACAACTTCGTTATAAAGAACAGTACATTTTCGAATCTTTTAGGCGAAAACACAAAGTTTATCATGTAAATGAAAACACGAACGGTTACCATGACAACGCTTACTATGTTAACTCTAAACATGTTTCGATTCTAGTGTGAACACAGTATAACTTCATTGTAGAATGTGTCTTCGTAGAATAGTTTAGAACTATTTCCATGTAAATTTTTCAGTTGCATGAGTAATATTTAGGGTTATTAATATAAGAAAAGTATTTCTTTTTTGGAAACCTTTAGACATGTATACAATTAGTTCTAAACAAGTAGATAAATTGTTTTTCCGAGCTCATGGTTTTGTTGTCTGTCGACTCTGAATTCAATGTAATTTTGTTTTCAGTCGTTTGTCTCAATTCCTCTGTATCTTGTCATTCATTTTTGGTTTGTAATAAAATTGTTTGTTGCACCAATAGTAGGGTTGATTTACTTTGTGCTGTCTCTCTGTTAACTGGGAGTGTCTGTTAGTCAGCAACAGCAAATTTAGTTCCTGCCTCGATCTATAGCTTTCCTGTTGAGTTTGTTGATAGTTGAAACATATGTACGACAATAAATTCCCGTTAGTGAACATTCATGAACTCGTACATCCCGTAATAGCCCATTATTAGTTCCTTGACTCTGAAGATGACTTCCGCTCAGGTTGTCGAAACGTCAGTCACCAACAACAGTTCTTTTCAGAACTACCCTCACCCGGACGATCAAACTAGACGAACTACTGATACTCATGAGTTCAAACCTTTTACTATATAGCCCATTATGTTAGCTGTTCCATTGGTTTGTCGCTGAATTGCGGTACCATCGCGATGAATCAGAAGGTACATAACCTATTAAATGTGGCCCGATAGCCTAAACTGCGCCAAATAATTCAAGTTGTTGCAATTTGCTAACAAAAGCTTAAATTGTATGTGATTACACTCGTTAAAAGAAAAGTGATTGGCAAGGTTTTCGAAACGGTTGCTATGGCAACCATCCACACCTTGCTGAAGTCAGCTTTAAAGCCCGCCGCACACGTGAACAAGAGCTGGGCAAAATTAAACGCTTCGCGAGGCAGTTTGTACAGCCGTTTCCTCAAGTGTGAGGCGAAATTTTGGTGAGAAATTCGCCTCGCGAGGTCGTGAGGAGAATATCAAACATGTTTGATATTTTTTGCCTTACGAGGCAAATTTCTCATCGTTTGCGGCCTGAATTTTGAGAATCTGGCTGAGCTCATTCAATCGATCATTCAATAAATTGCGTGGCCTACTCACGTGACCTCAGAGCCTGGAGTTCAAGATGGCGGCAGAGATAGAAAAGGTGGCTCTTCCAGTTGTTCTTTTACTTCGACAAATCCATTGTAGGAGGAAAATTGGCCGCACAAACACATGGGCGAGAGAATGAGTAGCAAAAAGTCGGCAACAAGGAGCATTAACCCTAATCTTTTACGGGAATTACGTGTCGAAGAACCTGAAGCTTTCGGTCAATTTCTCGTCAAGAACCGAGATAATCGAATTTCCATCTAATTTAAGGTCAATTAGTGTTACAATCTCCGATTACTCAGTTTTGGCCCAACTTTTCTGCGATTTCTGACATTGCCACTTCCCTTTTATCCCTGGTTTTTAAAATCTGGATGGAGATCGTATATCATAAAGACAGCTGTATTCTGGCCATAATTCAATAAGTTTCTCCTCCAGCTTACTTCACTGAGAACACTACCGGATGCCATGTTTCTAAAGTCACGTGAGTAGGCCATGGAACTTTTATTAGATAATCGATTCAGCCAGATTCTCAAAATTGCCGCAAACGATGAGGAATTTGCCTAGCGAGGCAAAAAATATCAAACATGTTTGATATTTTCCTTACAGCCTCGCGAGGCGAATTCTTAACCAAAATTTCGCCGCACACAAGGAAACTGGCTGAGCAAACTGCCGCGCGAGGCATTTTGCTCAGCTCTTTCCTCGCGTGTGCGGCGGGCTTTAAGGCCTTTACGCCAACACTTGTAGCTTAATTAGGATTCAAGATTTGACTTCCAAATAAACATACTCAAGCATATTAAGACATGGGATGAGTAATAAAATTGGGAAAAGAAAGAAAAATTCACCTTAGCGCCAATATTTTCTGTAAGGGCACCAAACTTAGCAAGGAAGTAGAATTGCCCATCCTCAACTTGAAGTGTGGCACAAACCCATCATATTTTTGTCACGTGACCTATTGGTGACGTCATCTAATGATATACAGTATAGTGGAAATTGGTCTGGCGAAATGACTTAGTAGCTGTCCAAGAAAAGGCATTTTAAAAACATTAAGTTGTACTCTTAAAGCTTTTGCCCCATATAGATAACGCTATAGAGCAGGTTGTGTGGCATTTTGATATTATCATCAATCATGAATATTTTCTGTAAACTTTCTTCCACAAAATACTTATATATGAGGTTATTGCTTAGTATACAGGACACAAAACAATAAAGGAAGTCTCAAAGGAATAAAATGGTGGGTTATTTCTTAACAATTATTTGCCGAAGGCGACGGGATTATCGGTGAATATTCACCGAGACGAAGTGAATATTCACCTATAATCACTGAGCCTGAGGCGAATAATTGTTAAGAAATAAATGCGAATCAATTGTGAATCAATTATCAGTAACAACATGAGTCACCGATGTTACCACTGATTTTACAGGGTAACCCACCAGTTTATTCCTTTGAGACTTCCTTTATTGTTTTGTGTCCTGTATGCTAAGCAATAACCTCATATATAAGTATTTTGTGGAAGAAAGTTTACAGAAAATTTTCATGATTGATGATAATATCAAAATGCCACACAACCTGCTCTATAGCGTTATCTATATGGGGCAAAAGCTTTGAAAGCTTTGTTTTAGTATAAACACACAGGTGATTATATCAAAAAAAAAAAAAAGAAAGAAAAAGCATTGCACAACACGAAAAAACTTTATTTCATCGAAAGTGCGCGATTATCGGCTGAGAACCAATCAGAACGCACGATTTTGTATAAGCACCTGAGTATTTATAGTAATGTTAATTATTCGACGGTTGCTTATCGACTTTACGTTATTCACAATCACTCGTCACTGACTAGTTATTTAGTTCTTTTATTGGCTCTTTTCTGTGTCTTTTGTTATTAACCTTTTGTTTTCTCATTTCAAATTTTCTCATTTAAATTTAAGCGGTGCAGTTCATTGGGACTGGCACCTAAGTTTATAGGTATTTACCGCTATCATAGGAGACCGTGGACCCTCGACTAAACCGAATGACCAATTAGAGACACCCGAAACATCTTGCGAAAAAAAACAAAGATGGCGGACGAAAGATACATGAAAAGGTCCATTTTCTGTTTACGTGTTATTGCCTACTAGACAAACGGAATCTGGGTAACTCGTTATTGTATCTTTAAGATACAAAATAGGGATCTTAGGCAGAACACGACGACGACGTTGACTACAATGAAACCAAACAATGGCGTTGATGAACTAAACAATGAAACTGCACGTGCAAAATACAGTCTGGTAGATGTCTTTGCCGTCCTCTGCAAAAGAGCAACGTGAAATTACCACTTTTCAGGTTTCCTGGATTGCCAAGAAAAATTTGTGATGAACTGTGGACGGGTTAAGTTGGAAAAATCGGTGACTTGAAAATTTATGGAAAGAAAATGAAACAGGCCTGCAGCCATTTGTACAGGAGAAATGCAAATCAGTTTTTTCGAACGTCGCGTCCTCGGCGTCGTTCTTGCTTAAGATCCCTTATATCAGCATTTGCGAACGAAATCTGTCATATTATACAAAGAGGTGATGGCCATGACACTATTACCTATTTGAAACAATAAAGTACTTCTTTTAGTTTCAGATTGTTTCCAGGGTCGTTAGTAGGTATTTTGCGCGGGATTCAGTTGAAATTTAATACGGAATCTGGTGCATTTTGGAGGTAGGCCCAAAATGGCGGATCGAATTTGTTGTGGATTTGCGAGTCTTCCTTTGGGAAACAACATCTACCTCTTCAACTGAAAGCTATTACTCGTACTTCGGACGAGTCAGAAGCTCGCTTTAAAATACGTCTTCTTGAACAAAGGTTTCAACTGTATATCGACCACTCTAAAGACTATAAGTCACTGTCAAGGGGCAAAGGTAAGTTGAGCGCCATCAAGCAAAGAGATGGAATCTATTTCCATACATTTTCGTTATAAAAGTTGCACCGTAAGTTAAATATTGAAATGAGATCTTGATTGTATTAACAGTTGCATTCCTAAGGGTTTACAAAATCATTAAAGAGAAGATATCCTACTGGAGAAAACCAGCTGATAAAAAAGAAAGCATATATTGACACGTTCTTCTCAATTCTCTCCTAAATAGACAAAGAAGACACAGATTCGAAAGAACCCGCATAGCCTTCAAAGGTGCAAGTGCTGTAAGAGCTTTCACGCATCAATAAGTGAAACATTCCCTGAATGTAAGAAAAATTGCCAGAAGTACAAGGGACCCGTTCAGTGAGGTGAAAAACATGTCAAGAAATCAAGTCCCTAAGAAAGCTCAACCAACAAAAGAAGAGCTGAAGGCTGTTGCAGAAATGATTGTTTCTTCTTATGATCAAACTTGCAAAGAGAACGGCAAATCATTCAGTGAAGTACTACTAGCAGTACCACAGTTAAATTTGCTTGAAATGCAAAGTCCTTACGAAAAGAAGAAACAGCAATTACAAAACCAGCGCCAGCTTAAAGCATAATGTGGAAGCTGTGTAGACATCTTGCACAGAGAACATCATTAGCTGCAAGAACAAAGCAACGGGCTCATCAATCATTTGAAAAATTCCAAGATGCCAGATCAAGTCTTGAAACTGAAAAAAACCCATCTGGCAGAATGAAGCGGTCTCACATCCCTAGGGTCGTGACAGGTAACACAGCAATAGAAAGGACCTTCAAGTAAGATTGACCTGCCTTGTTCCTTGGAACTGAAACGCTTTCGCTGGCTGAGATGAATCTCCAAGATTATGAAGTCCTGTTCATTGAACCTCTTCACATTTGCCTCAACCACATAGCTAATATCACAACAGAATTGACTTTACACATGACAGAAGTTGAAATTTCCACATTGGTCTTAAAGAAGGATAGGATTCGTGCAACTGACTATTGCTGAGCAATTTTAATGGTAACAATAGCCCTTGAAAGTAACAATCTCCGGAACCATGATGAGAGGGAAATCCTGCTTCTTTTCTATGAAATGATGAGTATATATTATGAAAATGATGCAAAAAAAAATCCTAGGTCAATGCTACGGCTGTACAACATTTCATTTCAACATGGCCAAGCCATCCAAAGACTACTAGTTCCACCAAAAGAATTAAGTCTGCAAAAGTTGTGTAGCATTCACTATCATGGCCATGTTCCACTGCTGTAGATGCAGGCTAGACTGCGTTCGATCCACTGGTGCTGAGTTATTTGAAAGGGTCTTTGATCATGACAGGATAGAAGACATTATAAGAAAAACATAGAACAAGCACAGAGAAGAACTCACGCAAAATGCCTTCTTGCACATTAAAGCTGAAAACTCCATGGCAGCAGAGACCAACAGCCTGCTAACGTTTGCAAATCTAGAAAATGAAATCTCTCAGCTTGCCAAGCTTACCGAAACCATTGAACAGCATCATATCAAAGGAAATGATGCAAAAGAGGTCCAGTTTATGACAAGCCCCTCTTCCCAAGATTCCAAATTTCCGAAAACCTGGCCCTAGCATATGGTGAAAATGGAGGGCTGATGGTTCTGTGGAATTTTCTGATGCTCCAGGGGAAGTAAACAGCAGAGAAGAAGGACCTCAACTGTCACGTTTCAGATCCAACATCATAGAAACAACGTACCAGCATTTAAGGAGACCTGGAACGAGTACAGCCATCAGCCTGACCATCTTCCAGTTTATAAATTGAGAGATGAAATTGGAAAATTCACATAAGCACGAGAAGTAACCTGGACAACTGAAGAGTTGGATGCAAGCCATCTTCAAATATTCAAATCCACCTTAATCAAAAAGAGGAATTATATATCACTGATGATCCTGTTCAAACAAACTCCAGCAATGAGCCAGAGGGCACAATTAACACTCCAAGTTATGTCAGAAGTTAATGGATCAGAAAATCTTAACTCAGATGGGAAAATTCCCAGTGTTAGAGACATGGACTCAGGAGACTTCCTTAACCCTTTCACTCCCAAGAGTGACTTTATAGATTTTACTGTCTAACGCCAGACGATTTTACTGTCTAACGCCAGACGATTTTACTCGTCAAATGGAGACCCCTTGGGAGTGAAAGGGTTAAAACAGCAAATGAAATTGACATCTACAATCCAACAACTGATGAAGAAACTATAACTATTGAACTTACTGGGCCACCCAACAAAAGAACCAAAAAAGCCATCCAGAATCACAACCTGAAGAACTTCAGTCTAAGATAACTAAAGCATTAAAAATAGTCCTTGGAAAAACAACAGAAGTCTGTGCGATTGATAGCCTGAAACACTTAGTTTTGAAGAACCCGAAGACACATTTCTATCTTAATCAAAGGCTCCTTCGAGCTACCTCATGGTATGCGGTAATTATTCCATGAAGTGCTGTCCTTTCCCCAGACCATAAAGCGTTCATTCCGAATAGTTCGTTTTATGCACTCTTGCTACGACTGATCGATTACTCGTCGTCCAACTTGGAGACATCGTCACTTTTAAGACTTTAAAACCCATTTCTTTGCCCTCGAGCATTCTTGAACACATTTCCTGTTCGTTCGCGAGATCTTCAAAAGTGTATTTTGATCAAAGATGGAGCGGCGAAAGGAACGAAAACCCGCCTTGACAATCTTTGCGTCGGCCTCAACACAACAGACGCCATTTTGTAAACATGTGCTGCCCACATATGAGAACATAAAACAATTGCATGACTTAATTTGTGAACGAAACCAAACCTAGCAGGGGAGATAGGGGAGAACCTGTTTAATTCATATTTAATGCGGATTTAAGGCATAAATGAATTGTCTAACGGGAATGGAGTGACAAATCCAACCATTACTATACCTCATGGTATGACATACATACCATGAGGTAAAAAGTATGACTTAGTTGTTAACAGCATCCAAACATAAGTGCGAGGAGAGCAGCTACGGCTTGTCAAACAGAAGCTAAGAAGCTGGGATGAGACATTTCTTACGAGTCAAGGCAGACTTCTTTCTAAATAACATTGATTACGAGAGTGATGATGACTTTTTAAGCAATAAAAAGAAAATAGCTTTAAAGCAACTTGAATCATGGAACATCACAGTTCATTCTTTTTAAATTTTCAAATGCAAGTTGTTTCACTCCACCAAGATACTTTAAATCAAAAGAAAAAAATAGCTTTAGTTTCCTAGTAGTTCCAGCTCACTATCAGGCTTTACAACATAGCTACGTTCTTACGCGCGCTCTGATTGGCTGGCTAGTCATGTACAAGATCTGGATATTGCACTGTGATGGTGCACGCTGTGACGCTTTCGCATCTGGCAAGAGCATTTCGTGCTTTTTGTGGAAAATCCTTTCAGTTTTTAAAACAATAGTAGCTTTTGCCGAGCTCGAAGTTTCCAAACTTTGCATAAATTAAAATTCCAACTTTGTGAGCACACCCTGATTTGCGAAGATGACAACGAAAGTGGAGAAAATATGATAAAAAGTCGGAGTCACAAATAAGAAACACCTACGACTCGGTTTCCGAATTTGTCAAAAGGAAATTTGCAAAACCTACTCCAAGATCAACAGTCATAACGGACAAAGAAGACTACAAATCTGTTTATTTCAAGCTTTGATTAACAACCTCGTTCCCAGGGCTTTTCCCTAGAAAGAAAAATGGTGGACGGGAAAAGACCCTGGCATCGGCTGGTCACGTGTTCATCTTAAATATTCATTGAAAAACTAATGTATGAATTCCTGCGGTTAATTCTGCATTTTCAATGGTTGCTGGAATTTTCTCAAATTCTACTTGTTCCTCGCGAAGCGAGGCCGAAGGCCGAGCGTAGCGAGGTTACTAATCGTGTCGCCTTCGGTCAGACCACCTGGCTCGCAAGCCCGAGTAAATCGAGCCGAGAGTTTTTATATATGTATATATATTTATTGCGTTCGACGAAGGAGAACGCATTCCTAATGCAGGCGAATTTGAAATATATGTATGGACACGCTTTTCACCCCCCGCGAACTTGAATTGTGTAGGCTTCCTCACTGGCAGAAGAAAACGCTTTATTTTTCCGCAAAACAACGACGAAACTCCTCAAAACTTTGAGATTCGACAGGAAAAAATTAGAGCAACGTTTCACCTGATTCGACTCTGTATTCCCTGTCAAGATAATAAATAATTTTACTTCTATTCCCTCTGGTGCAATCTCAGTGGCAGTGAAAGAGCTAAATGAAGGTCAATTTTTAAGCACTGTGTTGAGCGGTATATTGATCATGTAATTTGCACCAGGTGTCACTAATTGTGTACCAAACACAGCATAAGAAATAAAATAATGGGGATTACGCTAATATAAAAAATAAAATATATAATATAAAAAAAAATAAAGAATAAAATATGAAAGCATTGTGACTTCTTCAAAAACTAGCTTCGCGAGGTTTTTGCGGGAGTCGTATTTCTAGTAATCTAGGTTTTAAGACTTTTTCGCTTATTTGAAAGTTTGTTTACAAACAGAATTTGCCGTGCGCGCGCTACTTACGCCACCAAAACAGGTTCAAAATTAAAGAAAAGTTTTGGTTATTTCGTGCTTTTTCTCAATTCTGTCATACAAATCATTTGTTGGGTTTGTTTGGTCTCATTCGGCAATTTATGACAAAAACAAGCGGTATTTTGAAAACTTTTCTATCAAAACAAATTTTGATCACGCGTAAAATCTTAGTATACGTCAGATGAACGGGAGAGAGAATCCGTCTTTTTGATCAGGGTCTAACAACTTCAAATTTGCTTTATTTTCGCTCGAATAGCGGAGGAATCGCGATAAAAACTAATTTTAATTTTGAGACGTCAATACCGCATTATATTGACGGCGTTGGGAGAAAATATATTCTTCGTATTGGGCTCCGTCGCTACTTGACTCTGCCAAATACGGAATATATTTTCTTCCAACTAGCCGTCAATATCATGCGGTATTGACGCCTCAAGACCAAAATTAGTTTATATCAGGGACGGTGAACGGAAACTGTTTATACTATTTTGGTGTTAAAAAGTGTTTTAAGCAGTATTTATGGATGTCTTAAAGAAGCGTGTACGAATTCTTTTGTGACTATGAAGGCAAATTTGGGATCTGTTTTGTCAAGTCGGCTACGTTCGAGAAGAAAGAGCTAGTACTTCGTCATGTTGAATACCGAGGATGAATTCCGTCATCGCACTTCGGTTTTACTTCGCAAGGAATGTTACCTACCGAGTTGTGTAGCTCGGCCGGTCAGGATTTGTGGCCGTAAAACAAAATTACTGAGTTGTGTAGCTCAGGCGGCCATGATTTGTGGCCGTAAAACAAACTTTACGAGCTGTGTAGCTCGGCCGGCCATGATTTGTGGCCGTAGAACAAAGTTACTGAGTTGTGTAGCTCAGGCGGCCATGATTTGTGGCAGAAAAACAAACTTTACGAGCTGTGTAGCTCGGTCGATTTGTGTTCGAGAAATAAACTTACGGAGCTCAAGCTCATTATGCTTTGTAGCATCTGCTCATTATTGTCTATCTAAGGGCCGATTCAGCCAGATCAATGTCCTTACGTCTCTCAGGAAAATCAGCGAATTAGTTAGCTCAATCGGCAGTAGAGATTCCACTGCTGCAAATTGTACGATTTGTGTTCGAGAAATAAACTCACGGAGCTCAAGCTCATTATGGTTTGCAGCATCTGCTCATTGTCTATCTAAGGGCCGATTCAGCCAGATCAGAGTCCTTACGTCTCTCAGGGAAATCAGCGAATTAGCTCAATCGGCAGTAGAGATTCCACTGCTGCAAATTGTAGTAATAAAAAATTGGGGTCACCAAGCTCGTTTTTGAGTTATTACAGCTTAAAGCTAAATTTAAAGGTGTTTTCGACAGGTCATATTGTTGCTATGGTAACCTGTTATATAAAGGGATGACCATAACCTGTTTACCAATGATTAGGCATTTGTATTATACCGTTATTGTATTATCGCTTGTTAAACAGTCTGTGGTAGTATTCATCCTTCTATGTGACACAGCATGACTGTAGAATAATTCGTGATTCGTGAGAATTAATAATTGGTATCAAAATTCAACGTCTCTATCAAAGTCGAACGCATTTCACTGATCACTGATTATTGCTAGTATATATATATATATATCTTTATAAAATGTTCGAGTAATTGCGCGCGCTGTGATTGGTCAGTTCAAGTTCATTATAGCTCCATAAAGCACTCTGCTTACGTCACGCGCGTGCATTATAACTCAACATATGCACGCAAGCTACGTCACGAAATAAGAAAACGTTTGTTTCTTGCCACAAAGGGAACGGTTTTACTTTTCATTCAGCATTTAAGCCAATAAAAAGAAAGCATGTACATGTAAGGAGAATACTTATTGTGATTAATTCCTCGCGAAGCGAGGCCGAAGGCCGAGCGTAGCGAGGTTACTAATCGTGTCGGTTCCGGTCAGACCACGTGGCTCGCAAGCCCGAGTAAATCGAGCCGAGAGTTTTTATATATGTATATATATATATTTATATATATGTTTATATATATCTATATTTTAAAGGTGTCCGTTCGCAGGCCAGGTTACCTGGCAATAGTAACGCACTTGAGAACGCTGAATTTCCGCCATTATTCGGTGATGCCTTTTTGAAAGTAATGTAAATTTTGTGGAAACCGATTTCACTCGTCCTGGAAGTACATCCCAGCAAGGTGATCTCCAAGATATTCAAGAAATATTAGCACGAGATCGTCGCCGAGTAAGTTCGAATACCGTGAAAATCAACACGAGGAAAGCACGACTCAAAGCAGGGATAGAGAAACGACAGCAGGGAGAATAACAACAGAAATCGCAGCCAAGACAACAACTGCTCGCTCCAGAAAAAGGCAAACGAAACAGCAGGGAAAAGGACCAGGAATTCAATCAAGTTAGTTTTGAATTTGAATGTGTTATTGATAGAAATACAGGACATGAGTGAACGATTACATAACGAAATATATTGGTGTACTACATTTAGCAAAACGACTTAGAAGGGACACCGAGTAAGAACGACTTCAACGATTGGAGATGTCTCTGGAAAATAATTCTATTAGTCTAAAACCGGAATCGGAAGACGACCAACAGATTACAAGAGAATGTAAATAGGTATTTTTCATAATAAAACGATAGCGTTTCCAGTTTGAAGTAATTTCCAACACAGAGAGTTGCAGTTGTTATAGCAATCATTTATAACGATGTGATCTGATATCATTGCAACAGTGAAAATATTGTAAATTTTCTTGATCTAGCAGTTATGTTAAACATTTTCAACAGAATGTATACCCTGTGTCACTATAAAGTACTGGTTCTGCAATATTATCAGTGATCAATGTGATCATTTTAAAATAAAGCAAATGTGATTACTGAATTCTGAGTAGTATTTCTCTTTGCTATATATATATATATATATATATATATATATATATATATGTATGTATTCTCTGATTGAAAGGTTTCAATAATATTGTGTAGAGACAAGTTTCATAGCCTTTTCACAATGGGTCAGTTTTACCTTAGAGTGCAATGACCCCCCCCCCCCCTGATAATATTGCTATCTAGAACCCCTGCCCTTTTTTCACAAATGAAATGTTAATTCAAGCCTTAATTTGCAAAGTTAGACATAACATATTAACTTTGTTACTTTCTGCCGTTTACTTTATTTTTATGTCAAATATCAATATTTCATAACAACCACAACATGCAATTAACCTTTTACATTGGAAAAACTTTATAAAGAAGAAAATAAATTTTGTAATGCCAAAATGTTTATGATCTTTCTCATATATTCATTGCAAGTGTGCTGTATGTAGTAACAAGTGTTTCAAGTTTCCTAAATGCCCTATGCTTTCAATAATGATTTTCCACACAAACTTTCTAGACAAATGACTGCACTAGATTCTAAGCCTTTAAGAAGAAATGGTATTGTTTGGAGCTGTTTTGATTACTACCACCTCTGATGGAAAGCCTATTAAGAAGATTTTTGTATTGCTTTTAGTAGTAGAGTAACAATAACTTTACCAAGATTAAGACATGAATCCCACCCCATAAAAATATATTATGTTTAACATAAAAAATATAACAATAATAATATCAATACCAGTAATAATAATAGTAATGATAATAATGATGATAATAATATAATGATAGTTCTTCTCGTTACTATATGTCATTGGTTACAGTTCAATACCTCTGGCTGCCATGACTTTTTCGATGAAATACCGTCCTTATATTAAATCTTTCTTCTGCAGTTTTTATAATAGAAATTTTCATATATTCAAAATAATGTACTATTCTATGGTTGGGTATGGATATTTTGCCTGTTTCTGTAACAGCACAATTAAACTTTCATGTGGTATATACTTTTGACTGATTGATGTTGATTTCACATTATTTTTTTACAGGAGTACGTAGTGCAGCAATCTTTTTGAACATATTAAGATTTCAATAACTCTTTCTTACATGTATTGTTTTTATGATATGACCTAAAAATAGCACAACCACATACTATACAGTGGGCACTCACTATTACCAAACCTTTATTCAAAGCTTTTGTAGAATCCAATTGTTTTACCCCCAATTTGTTGATATGGCATCTCTTTTGAGGGAAGAGGAATTTTTCTATCTACCACTGGGGGTACCATTGCAACTGGAAAGAGTACACACATTAAAACATGCACTATTCATAATGCTCTCAATTGTGGTTACCCGGGAATGAAATAATGACTGCAGTAGACAATAAAATATCTAATCAGAAGATTCTTCTTACAATGAATCTCATGCAATTATAACCAAAAAAACATAAACAAAAAATAATTGGAGCGTTCAGCTCATCCTCTGTGTAAGAACATATTGTGTTCAAAAGTGATGTACAACAAAGAAGACAAAGCAGTAGAGACTAAGAAAATAAAACTAAAGAAAAAAAACACAGGTTTTTACACCGTGGTAAACACAAGCATTCATATCAACTCTTCAAGATTTCACCTGCAAAAGATTTACAATCATTTTCAATTTGTGTTAAGTGAATATTATTGTGATACTTCATCGACTCTGTATTCCCTGTCAAGATAATAAATAATTTTACTTCTATTCCCTCTGGTGCAATCTCAGTGGCAGTGAAAGAGCTAAATGAAGGTCAATTTTTAAGCACTGTGTTGAGCGGTATACTGATCATGTAATTTGCACCAGGTGTCACTAATTGTGTACCAAACACAGCATAAGAAATAAAATAATGGGGATTACGCTAATATAAAAAATAAAATATATAATATAAAAAAATAAAGAATAAAATATGAAAGCATTGTGACTTTTTCAAAAACTAGCTTCGCGAGGTTTTTGCGGGAGTCGTATTTCTAGTTAAAATTCGCAATCCTTTTCTTGTTTAATATGTTTTTATGTTAGTATGGTGGTTTACATTTTATAAAAAAAATAAAAAAACGCGCCCTTCGTGCATTGTTGAGTTATATAAGCACTTGGGAATTTTTAAGAACACTCGAGAAGTGCGAGAAGCACTCGGCTGCGCCTCGTGCTTCTCTATGCACTTCTCTCGTGTTCTTAAAAATTCCCGCGTGCTTATATAACTCAACAATGCACTCGGGCGCGTTTTTTATTTCTATAATATTTTTAAGGTGTCCGTTCGCAGGCCAGGTTACCTGGCAACATTACTTCATGTGAATTTCCGCCATTTCGAATTCCGTGAATGATGTTTTGAAAATAATGTGAATTTTGTGGAAACCGATTTCACTAATCCTGGAAGTACATCTCAGCAAGAAGATCTCCGAGATATACAAGAAAGAGCGGCGAGGGATCGTCGTCGAGTAAGTTTGAATGCCGCAAAAATCAGCGCACGGGAAGCGGCGACTCAAAGAATAGATTAACAAACTACGGCAGGGACGATAACAAGAGACATCGCAGCAGAGACAACAATTGCTCGCTCAAAAAAGGGAAAGGAAACAGCAAGGAAAAGGACCAGGAATGCAATCAAGTTAGATGGGAAATTGAATCTGTTATAGATAGTAACAAAGACTCGTTTTAGCTATACAGGACATGAGAGACTTAGAACGGAAACCGAGTACCACTTCAAAAATATTGAGATACACTGGAAAATATGATAATCACAAGGCAAACTGGAATGATTTCCGCACAGGTCCCTACTTCATTATGCATTCTGTATCTGTACTATTTCGTTCTTCGAACACAAGAAATATTTGCACGTGCATTACAGCAGACAAGACAGCTACTGCATGCATAATGAAGTAGGGACCTGTGCGGAAACCATTACGCAAACTGCAATGAAAACAGAATTTAAGGAAAATCATGGCAACAGCGTACAGACAGAATCAGAGGACGAACGAAGAAACAGATTACCATATCGTCGTGAAAAAAGTTTCAGGAAAGGGGAAACAGTAACCAACCGCAAAGAAATGAAAGATGACAGTCACGTAGTATTTATACTGCAATGAGAATGCAAGTAGGTATTTTTCGTAGTGAAACGATTTCCTTCCATTTTAAAGAAATTCCCAATACAGAGGTTGCGGTTGTCATAGCAATTATTTATAGCAATTATGTGATCTGATATCATTGCAACAGTGAAAATATATTGTAGATTTGTTTGATGTAGCAGTTATGTTCAACATTTTCAACAGAAAACATACCAAACAATAAGTGACTGGTTATGCTGTATTATCAGTGATCAGTGAAAGTATTTGTAAATAAAGCAGTTGTCATTACTGACTTCTGAGTAGTATTTCTCTTTGCTATATTTCTTTCCTACATATGTGTATTAAGTAATTACAAGGTTTCGTGGGGACAAACAATTTCCATAGCCATTTCAAAATGGGTTTTACCTTTGAGTTCCAAGTATCCCTGGGAGTTACTCTCTTAGCCCCCACCCTTTTCCCACAAATCAAAAGTTAATTTAAGCCGTACATTGCAAAATTAGGCGTAACATCTTAACCTTTTTCCTTAATGCTGTTTAAATCATTTTTATGATGTCAAATACAAATATTTAATGACAACCACAATACACAGTTGACCTTTTTCATTAGAAAAACTCTATAAGGGAGAAACTAAAGTTTGTAATGCTAAAATTTTTAGTGATCTTTCTTACATATTCATTGCAAGGGTGCTGTATGTAATAACAAGTCTTTGAAGTTTCCTAAATGGCCTATGCTTTCAATCATGATTTTCCACACTAACTGTATGGACAAATAACTGCACTAGCATGATTGCCACAGGAAAGAAAATGGTAAGGGAAAAAAATTCTTCAAGGTCAGTGAAAAGTCAGGGAATTTCAAATCAAGTAAGGGAAAGTTTAAGTATTTGAGAGAATTAAGGGAAAAGTGAAATTTAAGACTACTAATTTATTTCTTGCCAATTTAGTGATGGTTTGGTGTGGTGAAGAATGTGACATGAAATGTGTTGGATTGGTAGAATTAAATGGCTGATTACCTGATTTTGGGTATCCAAAAAAATCAATCTTTCTTCCATAACCTTGTTATTTTAAGAAACTATAAATCCATGTACACTGTATGTGAATTTCGGAAAGCATATTAAATAAATGGGTGGAGAGGTAGGCTGTTAGGAGAGGTTGGAGGCCATTACCAGGACTAATTTTGGACTTTTCTCATTTAGTTGGAAAGGGAAATTTTACATTTGTCAGGGAAATGTAAGGGAATTTCAAGATCCTGTGGCTGTGCAACCATGACTTGATTATAAGTCTAAAAGAATAAATGGTATTTTTCATAGTTGAGTAATTTTTACCACCTCTGATACAAACCCTATTCAGAATAAAACTGTATTGCTTGTAGTAGCAGAGGAACCTTTTCTCAGAATAGGACATACACCCCCACCCCATAACAGTATATTATGTTTAACATAAAAAAATAATACCAGAAATTATAATAATAATAATGATGCAATAATAATCTTTAAACTTTTAATAATCTTTAAAAACTAGCTTCGCGAGGTTTTGCGGGAGTCGTATTTCTAGTCATAAAATATTTTTGAGAAGGTTGCGAGAATATCTCCACGTGTCACAGCAAGTCTAGTGTTTCGCATATTTTATGGAGCAGTCAATTCCAAAAAAAACATTTATATTCGACATTATGTCGAATATGAATTTTGCCGTCTTTACGGCGATGAATTCGACAGCCGTCGCTTGATTCGTGTTTTTGGTAAAGTGAACTCACAACCAGCAGTTATTGGGGCAGATATTATAAAGAAACGTTGCCCGAGATTGCTTTGCAGCTATCACAGATGAGACAGCTACAGCCTGTCAAATGTTGTGCGATAGATTTAGACAAAGATCTATCCTTGACGTGCGAACTCACTGCAAGCCGACAGAAACATTTCAGTACACGCATTTCGCTTCCTGCCATCAGGGGTCAGTAAAGGTTTCATCAAAGGCGACGCATTTAGGCTGCTTCGAACTAAGTCTTCAAAAAATACTTTTGAAGAGAATATTGGACCATTCACATCACGCCTTTACGCGAGAGGTTATCCAGATACTCTGGTAAATAAAGTCCTCTCAGAAGTGAAATTCGAAGAGAGAAAGTCAGCTCTTCAAAATATAAAAGAACGCACAATAGAATTCTTCCTTTTGTCACACAATACCACCCAGCGGCGCCTAATTTGAAGAAAATCTTATTGAACAAAAGGCATTTAGTACAGGATCAACCTTTACTACGTGAGATATATAAAGAGCCTCCCATCATCTCGTACAAAAGAGAAAAATCCCTCAAGTACATACTCGTGAGATCCAAATTCTAAAGGCAAAGAAACTACACTTGCGAACAGCGGGAGTCGTGTAGGCCTGTCACAACCTTTTTTTAAAAATCTGTAAACATAATCTGGATATCTCCTTTCAGTAGGTTCGCACTGGGATTTTTTAACGGTCCATCAGCCTTGCTTTCGTCTGAATGAAATAAGCTGACGGTCGTTTCCGGCTCGTCTCAGAATAGCTAAAGAACATCGGCAGTGATTCCTCTATCCTGCAGCACTTTCAGTTGGTCCTCTACGATGGAGTTTAAAGGACAAAAATCTATCACAATATTCTTGTCCGCCTTGACTGGCAAAAAATCCGGTAGCAGCTGAAATAGGAGAGACTTACCGAAACCAGTGGGTAGAACGGCAACAACATCTTACCCTTTCAGCAAATAGTGAAAACACTTCACTTGAAATGGCTTCAAACAAAACGAAGGAAAGCTACAACGATTTAACGCCGATCCAAGTCGTTAAAGCACAGATATTTCACGAAGCGTAATTTCACGCTTCTCCGTCATCTTGCTTTAGCCTTTTTGAATATGCAAAGCGCTAATTTATTACACCCATAAGGGTGTAAGATGAACACGTGACCAGCCGATGCCAGGGTCTTTTCCCGTTCGCCATTTTTCTTTCTAGGGAAACGCCCTGGGAACGAGGTTGTTTGATTAAACCATTTCCTAAAAATTATTGAAATCCACGTTTGTCAAGACCACAGTTTTCTTGTACGCACGATGTAATTGTTGATAAATGTTTTTTTTTATTTGCGTTGCTAAATTTAGCGTCCTTGGAATGATACAATTCAAGAAAAAAAAAACTGAACACATTTTCAGTTACCTTGTTTCTGTGAAATATTTGCCTGGTGTACGAAACACAAACGAAGAGCACTGTGTAGTACAGCAACAAATCACTTGGTGTTAACAAGCTCGGCAGCACGATGGAAGAATTTAGGAAGCGAAGTACAGTTGTTGCACCAATACATCAGTCATTCAGTACGAACAATAAACACAATTCTGTAGTACAGTGACAAAATCTAAAACCTCATATAATGGCGATTTCGCGGAACAGAAACAAGCAAAAGCTTACGTCTTTCTAATACGCTTCCTTCAGCCTTCCAGTTACCCCACTGCAGCGATGTTCTTTGCGAAGTGTGGAGCAGTCGTCCGCACTATTAGACCACATTTTCAGCCATCAATTCAACTCTCAGCAGCTGTCCATAATACAATGAACTTGTAGATCGAAAAATCCCATGACAAGATGGGGTTGCGGGACTTCAAACCAATGTATGGCACAATTCGGAGCGTTCAAATTTATATGCATTCCACAAATTGATCCTGACTTATATTGATCAAACTATATGCCAGATTTTGATGTTGAATTCTTTTCAGCTGAATGGTAAAATATTGCCAAAGCTTCCTAGATCATTTGTAGTTCCAATTGTTATAACTATGGAGCATTAATCCTCTGAGTTTTATCGGGACTCCGATATGCAATTTGGCACCACTCTTTCACTCAGGTATAGACACTGTTCCTAACTAGCAGTAACCACTACTTAGCAAGTGCGGGCGGCCATGTCTGTTGCGAGATGGAAGACATTGAGGATAGCGTGGGAGAAGCGAGGGAGACGCGCGGGGCTGCGGGTTCCTGCTGTTGATTTATGCAGTTGCAAATTACAGATCACATATGTAAACTCTAAACCCAACTTTAGCTTCTGTCTGCATCAATTTTCTTGTGAAACAAATTTTTGGATATAAGATGATTATACACTACACATGTAAGTTTAATAATACTTAACATGAATTATTAAGGCAAGGCTAGACAAGAAAAACATTAACATACAATGTACTAGCTATCTAGTACGTTAATTATGCTTTCGTTTTGCTCCTATGCCCAATAAATCTATACTCATGGCAATGAGTATTTGTTTTTCTAGATCAAGGTAAGCAGCTCAAAAACAGGTTATTTTTCATGTAAGGGACAATGGAGAGTAAGATTTTAGGGGGAGGGGGAGGTTTTGTTCGATTCTCGTATTTCATGTACGTGACATGTTGCCGTCTCGCCTTATTTTAGCCATTTTTTAACTTGTGGATACGCGAAGCGTATTTGCGAGTTTCTATGGGGACTCCGATATGCAAATTGTCACTCACTCACTCACTTCGGTGTAGACACTGTTCGCAATTAGTCGGATAGAACTCGGGAGGACCGATATGAAGACGACAATTGTCGTCACCGAAGTCGACTGATCGAAGTTGACACGCCGAAGAGGGTCCCCAATAGGGTTCTTCAATCCCGCCATCCCGACCAAAATTTGCCTTCAATCTCGTAATCTCGACGGTTTTTATCGGCCAATCCCGATCCCGGTCATAAACGTTTTCTTACGTTCCTTACCTCAATGTAAAAAATCCCCCCGTCCAGATTCCCTCGTAGCAAATCCAAGAACTGAGAATTAAGAAATAAGCTCTCTTCAACAAAGTGAAGACATCGTTCATTTGGTAGTTTTCAGTTTCTATTGAATTAGGTCGCTAATTAATTTTTTGTAGGTCGTTATTCTACCTTTTTCCTTCTTTCCTGATAGAATGATTCAATGATAGAAATGATGTGGATAGTAGTGATGAAGTGAGTGCATAATACTTGACATACTTAGAATAGAAAGGTTTAGAAACGGTAACTAATGTATAGAAAAAAAACTTACCTAACAGTTTCCTTGAGGGTCTTTAAAGTATTCACATTCCGTCGAAGTTGCGCACCAAATTTCTCTTTGCGCAGAAAAGAACTGCCGCTCTTCCCCTGTTCATAGGAAAGGGCCACACAATTTACGATGTCTTGGACCTCTTCAAAATGACATTTCCCGAGTCCCGCTTCGTTAAATCGCCAAATCCCGTGTCCCGTTCAAAATTGTAATCCCGAATCTCGTTCCTCTTTTTCTCCAAAATCCCGAATCCCGGCCATCAAATAAGCCAAATTCCGGATCCCGAAAAACCTATTGGGGACCCTCGCCGAAAGTGTATCGTACCGGTGCCAGAGTTTGTGGTGATTTTGTAGCTTAACAGGACGATTAGCGGTCTATCTAAAATCAAAAGGATGTTAAATGTTTCCAGTTAGGACAATGGCCAACTTGGACTCTGAATTTCATGAGCCTTTGACTCGGCCAGGCGCTAAACGTGATGAGAAAATAACCATACGTTCTTCCGACGTCGACCGCCCCCAAGATTACAGGCAGTAAAATGAGAAAATCTCTTGCTAATATAGTAAGCTTTGATGAGAACTCATAGAGCGAAATAAGCACTTGAATGAGAACTTATATGAGCGAAATGAGCACTTGCTATTGAACGAAACGACTACTGAAAACAGAATAAATTGACGAATGATGATGTGAAACTGAAGAACTTCTGTGGCCAACCAGGATAAGAAACATCGCATGGAGGACTTTTCTACTGATTTAAGTGTTAGTACTAACAGGAATGGAGTTGGAGAAGTATTGATTGGGACGGTCAAGAAGTATGTCAACGTTTACTTGTAACGCTGTGGCTATATGCCCGGCAGCCGGGCACGGTCTTAAATAGACTAAATGCCCGGCAGCCGAAAAATTTTACGGAATTTCCACTGTAAGGTTCTTTTAAACTTCTTGAGAGTATTAGATGTGTTCTTAGAATTGTTGAGCGATTCCAAAAACCATGTTGATTTTCTAGTTGACGAAATATCTGAACTTGGGCATACCTTACAATCGCTTGTTTCTCCACACTTAGAAGATTTGTGATCCGACTGCCGGGCATTTAGCGCATTTGAGACCGTGCCCTGCAGTCGGATCACAAATCTTCTAAGTGGAGAAACAAGCGATTTCACGGTATGCACAAGCTCGGAAAATTCGTCCACTACAAAACCAAACTAATTTTTACAATCGCTTTGCATATCTTAACAAACATCGAATACTCTCGTTAGGTTTGAATGAGACTTTCTGCCGGAATTTGGTGACTATTTCTGAATGCCGGGCTGAGCCAAAATTTTTTGTGTCGACAACACAGCGATTTTACAGTATGCCCAAGTTCAGATATTTCGTCAACTAGAAAATCAACATGGTTTTTGGAATCGCTCAACAATTCTAAGAACACATCTAATACTCTCAAGAAGTTTAAAAGAACCTTACAGTAGAAATTCCGTAAAATTTTTCGGCTGCCGGGCATTTAGTCTATTTAAGACCGTGCCCGGCTGCCGGGCATATAGCCACAGCGATTAAAATTATCTTCAAAGTTCATTCCATCACAAATATAAAAAAACACTTCGTTAATTATAAAATTAGTTCTTTTTTCTCTGATCTAACTTCTTCATTTTGTAAACGTATCTACGAGTTCGCCATAGTCCTACTTTGATTAATTCATGCCTTGTTTCAGATGGTTTTAGATTGTTTGCAGGTGGCTGTAGATTATTTTGAGGTGGTTGTAGGTGGTTGCTGAATTTTTTGAGGTGATTGTAGATGGTTGTAGGTGGTTTTAGGTCTTGGTAGGTGGTTTAAGGTCGTTCCATATTTTAGTAACTACGGCCAAAGAAACCCAACATTCGTAACTAGTCACCGAGATGGAGTTAAAACGATCGTCATAAATTGAGCGCAACACGTTCACTGCACGTGATTTAATACATTTCCTTAACACGTGATTATCACGACTGTTTTGTGCTTACTTGAAGTAACAGAACGCTCCTAGCTCTTATGTACCCCGCATTCTTCTGTTATTTTGGCATATGCATGGAGATTTCTCGAGCGTATTTCGAATCGCGTAAAATCGTTTACAAAAGGAATTTTTTTTTCTTCAAACTACGTTTCAGTTACCCAAATCAAGAGGAAAGGCTTGAAGAACTCAGGCAAAGTTTGGATCCTTCATCCGTTTTAACAACTCTTCGGCAAATCTGCGTCATGTATGAGCAATACAAATTCGAAATACGATCCTTAAAAAAACCGCAACGCGTTCAGTGAGTCCACGGTTCAAAGTCCGAAAAAGAAATTTCGCGCTTCGATCCGCCCAACAGTTTACAATATCATCTCAGTAAAAATATGAGTGCCGCCAAATAATGACCATTCAAGTGGCATATATGAATCGTCACCTCTCATTTAGTGTTTCAAAACCAAAGAGAAAAAATCCGGAGACATCGACACAAAGAATTCCATAAACCACTTTTATAAATGGCGGCTGACTTACTATTCTAGTTTTGTATGTATGTTTTAAAATTAGACCCACTAACCTCATTTTAAAAATAAAAATTTTAATTAATTTTGCACGTCCTAGCGAGACCAGCAAGGCTCATTTCCTTAAAACAAAAGAATTTTTTGTTTGGCTGCCATCGTAAAAGAGGTCTATTAACTGATACATTACCGTGGTATAATTTACTTAATCAATTCGTTTGATTTGCCCAATTTCTTGTATTTCAATTCTCCACTGACGCAGCTCCAGTTTCTTTAGAAACTATCCCACAATACTATATACTGATAGCCGGGTTCATTACATCATGATTGCACTTATCAAAGAAATTTGGCTATGACCTTTATATATTTGTACAATGATTTTGGGAGTTATCGCACTATCCCAGTTTGAACACTGTTATCAACAACGAACGAAACGGTCCCCAATGCCATTTATGGTAAAAACTCATGAGAATTGTTTGTACAATAGGAAAACGTGCTTAAATTCGAAGATATAACAGGAACTGAAAGTCCTCAGATCTGCAAACGAAAAGAGTGAAATGATCCAAGACAATTTCTTTAACATATCCTGCAAGACTGCAACAATGTCATCAGTTTCTCGGAATCTCAGTTCAAGTGGAAAAGCTCACGAAACCATATTAATTATTTAAAATACACACAGGAAACCACTGAAATTAACCGTGAACGTGTTTTTTTGTGATGCAAATTCCGAAAATAGCATCAGAAAACCGCGGATGCAGAAAACGACACACACAATTTTGCCCGCTCTTCTAACAGCAAAGGCATGTTCATTCAACCTTTAGTGCAATATTCTCTGAAAATGAAATTTCATGGTGGCAAAAACAACTCCTAACTCCCGTGATTTATCTTTGAGAATCAAATAACCTGCGGAGGAGCTTTTGTTTTCGGAAATATGTTTGCAAAGTTTTTGTCAACTCGTTACAATAGATGCAAGCTTTGTATCGTTCTACCTTAATCAACGACAAAAAACCCGAGTTTCAGAAACATCCCAGAATAATGAGCGTCATTATAAAGTTCCTTCGTTCAAGACTACATTAAAATTCAAAGTATTAGATTGAACATTGAGTGTTCCGCATATTTGAGAGTTGTTTATTTGTCTCATTAGAGAAACCGCCTGAGGCAACTTCATCATGTTCAATGAATGCACGCGAAGTGCCCCGAAAAACAGATAAATTTGTCAGGTCAGTGATAACAAGGAATTGCAGCTGGTGAACAAGTTGCCCCGTAACATATTGTTGTCAACCACAAACGCCTTAATTGTGACTTTTGTGCTAAATTCTCTTCAGCTTTATCTGCCTTGGTTTTCTAGTTTTCATTTTCTCATGAAAACAGCGAAGGATTCGCTACCTTTCTTGCTCAGCCAGGTCGCCCAGTTGCCGACAAAAAACGTATGATGCACATGCTCGTGGGAAGTTTAAAATTGCAACTCAACGGCAAAGATATCATAGCGAGCGTGACCAGAGCTCAAACGGTTAAAAAGAATAATGCCGTTTCAGTTCAACACAACACGAACAACTACAATAGAAATGGTATGAATGCAGGATTCTAGCTTTTAAGACGCTGTTTTTCTGACACTATTACAATTACTTTCCTTTCTGAGCTATTGTCAAATACCGCCATTATGGTGAGTACAAATGTATTTTTTAAGTCCTCAGAATTTCTCGGTGACAAATATACGGTTTCCTTTCAGTGCGTGTTTGCCTGTGGATTTATGGTCATTGTGAAGTATTTCATGCCGAGGCAAAACAAAAGAGCGGAAATATCGGCTTCATCTCAATGATTACGCACTCGGAATAAGCAAGCCAGTCTTTCCCGATTTTTCCGCAGTATTTCAATATTCAAGTGATGGACCAGTTTTCTGTTATGAACTCCTGCAGTGGATTTCTAACAAGGCTATTGCCACAGAGACAGTGTTGTTTATCACATAATGACAAATTATTAACCAACGCCAATAAATATGCACTCCCATCCATTTGTAATTTCGGGTATGCACACTGACCGGTGGTCAGGGGGGAGAACGCCCAGGGAGAACGGTACAGGAAGAGCGAAACATTTTTGAAACACGATGTTACTAAAAGGCACAGGAATACCAATTTGGTATTTTACAGATATAGTTAGAGAGCTCCGTAAAAAAAAATACAATCGTAGTATTGAAATGTGTCTTGGTCCATGATTTCAGTTTTTCCCGTTGTAAAATTTTTGTTTAATGCAGGTGTGAATGTTTCACACTAATTGTAAGTTGTTTCAACTTTATGTTCATTGGAACCGGACAGTCTCGCAATTGCTTCACAACCCGTTGTCCTCTAAAGGTTAAGGCGTTTCTAGAAGTCGTACTGAATCTATGTTGTATATTAAGGTTGATTTAATTGGCTAAATCGATCGTGGAGTTTTAATTTTCATCAATATAGCGATATTGAAATTAGTTCGTTATTGTACATGCTCGAATCTCCTTAAAACTTTGTTTTAGGTGACCTCAAAAAGGGCACGTTCGGTGCGGTAGTAAAACAGAAGCCTAATAAAAGGAGTGGAAACTGCAGGTGATCAATATGTGTAGCATTCATCCCCACCCCCACCACGTCTTTCGTCCCCCTTTTTCTCCTCCCGCCAGCCATTGGTCCTAATTTAGTAATCGGTAGGGAATCATTTACATATGGGCGGGCCGGTATAACATAGTTTAAGCCTATTAACATCACTCTTTGAATACTCTCGTTAGCGATACAAGGCGCTTTCTCACCTCTGTTGCAAACAGCGATTCAACCAAAACTCAGTCGTCACCATGGACCGTACCGTGTTCTTTGCCTGTGCTCTCATTCTCTGTGCCCTGCCTAGTGGTAAGTTACATTGTACAAATCTGTAGTGAGTTGAAAACAGCGGTTCATGATCAAAATACATTTTGCTCGAGCATATTTTATGTTATCATTCAAAACACTCCCAATGCACGCTGCACTGTAAACTGTCGTTACTTCCCGCCCTTTGCGGCATGTATAGTTTTACAGCTGTTCCATTACCGTTTTCTTTACTATGTATCATAACTCCATACCCTCAACTAAAATGCTGTCTTTGATTTCTGAATATTGTAGAGATGCTAGTGAGTTTTGTTATGGCGCAATTTAATTATCCACCATTCAGTCGTCGTGAACACTTCTTTTCCTACCGACAGTATACTTGCTGTACATGCTGCAGAGTTTTCGCGTCTTAAAACCGACTAAACTTTGATAACTTTCTGGTATAATTTCTCAAATATTTTTAACGAGTGAACCTCAGTCTTCCTTCCACTTATGAGTTTCACGACGTTTGATGCAATCAAAGATTGTCAATATTGGAGGTACAATGTACCGAGAGATGTTAAATAGCGCAAATACGGGGCTTGAATCAAACGAATTACTTATTTGCACATTTCAAATGAAGGGATATTTTTTAAGAGGAAGCTAAATATTATAGAGAAGCCCATATTCTCTTGCTGAATCAGTTGTGACAAGATTCAGCATAAGATCTCGCTATGGATTACTCAGAACATTTGAAAGTGAAACTTGACATACTCACTCAGTTAGAGAAAATCATAGTTCAATGTTTTCGCATCAAAAATTGTCCTTATTTTCCAAAGTTTTAATTCGTCATTGAGGCCCTGTTAGGGGGGTTCTTTATGTCCCCCGTCTGAGTTTCAAACCCTTTCACGTCGCAATTTCGGAAGGTTCGCAGGTCGCTGTCTTAATTTCGCGTGAGCTGCTCGTCGTTCGTCGCCATTTCAGCTCCTTCGTGTCGCCGTTTCGAGGTCATGTCACTTGTCGGAATTTACCCCTAACAGGGCCTCGCCATTCTTTGTGAGGATAATTTCTAAAGAAACTGGTGCAGCTTCAGCACCTTTCTTTTACCTTACGGTGGTATAACTTACTTTATTTATTCGATTATTTCGTCATTCTTGGTCAGTGGACATTAAATTTTCCAAACCACGAACATGTTAGCGATATGCTAATATAAAATACTTTTCTCATTAGACAACCGATATAAATAGAATGAAATGGACCACAACTTATCCTTGAAAGTGTCTTCTCAGCTCAGGGGGGGTTCACCCCTGCAATGAAACAGGAGTGTAGAAACGGCGGGTCGGTGATTTGCAGCTTTTCAACAGAAATTCATTATCTTAAACTCTGTAGTATCAAAGTATGTCTGAGAAATATATATATTTATTATATAGATACTGATGAAATACCAGGATTTTTCCAGTGACGAAAAAATCATATCTTCATTGCGCGCAGTGAAGATATTATTTTTATCTTTCACATGTGAGGATATTGGTGTCGCCATGGTTACCAACATGATTAGCCAATTACAAGAAAGCTTCACGCTCAGGCACGTGGCCGGTTCGTTTGAAATTTCATTCAAAAAATGTCTTCGAGGTGCGAAGACGGTACGGTTACGGGTGACTTTCTCGATGAGCAGCCAAAATTTAACGTCGATATTTTTTCCGAGCTTGTAGAGCATCCAGGAAGATTTGTCGAAGTTGTTTTATGTGGAAATTTCATCAGTATCTATAAAATAAACAGAACATTACATGGCCGCTCGGAGATACGAAATTCTCTTCTTGTGTTGAAAATAGAGATTACTCCATGGAAAATGCGCGCGTACGATTTTTATTCACGAGTTGAGTAGTATCAGAACGAACGAGTGAGCGCAGCGAACGAGTGAGTTTTCTGATACAACTCAACGAGTGAATAAAAAATCGTACAAAGCATTTTCCATGGTGTAATTTGTTTATTTTATAGATACTGAGATTTTTGAAAAGCCAAATTTTGTCAATCTTACGCGCGTGTTTAGGGAACCCATTCAACTGCAATGTATGCGTGTAAAACTAGAATAACTAAAACATCAGCTTCTCTTTCAAAATCAAATATTTAATGAAGTAACACAAGAAATAAAACGTCAGTTTATACCTTCACTACTTTTATAAACATTTTTACACAAACCTTGAAGCAGCTGCCTCCGCCATGTCGCCGATATGAAAATGGACGACAATCGAAATCGCGATGTGATGTTGTTCACTAGTGAGTTTTCGTCGTTCGCGTTTGTGATTGGACGAACGACGTTTTTTCACTAGTGAATTTTCATCGTTCGCGTTTCCTATTGGCTAATGCATTTTACGTATCATTTTTACATACTCTTTTTTTCGTGAGGAAATCTCAGTATCTATGATATAAAAATATTTTTCAACACTCCAAGAGAAATTTCGTATCTCCGCGCGGCCATGTAATATCCTCTATGTTACAACAATGTATATATGCTATAACAATTAACCGATGTAATTGTCGATTAATGTGGTACGACAACAAACTTGTTGGTGTAAACAAGCTCGACAGCACGATGGCAACAACGAATGCTTTATTTGCATGACCATAAATGAGTTACAGTATTGCAAAAGCTTAGTCTAAATTTAATAACTGATGCAACTAATTATTACATGCAAAGCATTGCAAAACGTTACAGTTCTCATTCAGTTCATTCATTCATTGATATTAATTTGGATCTTCAATCAATCAATAAACTTTATTAATGTGTCAAGGCCACATAGCCTGGGAAAATCCCATACTAATTTGGGGACACAATTAACAAATATAATAATATGTAAAAAGAGAGTTTAAGATACTTAAACCTATATAAAATATAAATATTATTTATGATAATCAGATATTGAAAATATGTAAAAGAGAGTTAAAAATACTTAAAACTGTATAAAATAATTATGAGGAGCACAGGGAACAACCCTTGCAGCCATCATCTATGAGCAGACTAATATCATATTTACGTATCTGTTTCCTAAAAATATTTAACGTTTTGGCTATCTTAATTCAAAGCATTGCGAGATAAATGAAACTAATTGGCAGTTAATCAGATAATCAGAGGAATTCATAAGAAGAGATATTAAAGTATCGTGTGAAAGTGATTTGAAGGCAGGTATTTTAGTTTCTAGTTTGGAGAAAAATGTGTCTCTGATCTGAGAATAAGCCTTACAATCTAGTAAGAAATGATTTTCATCTTCAATTTTGTTACCTGTACAAAAGTAACATATCCTTTCATCGCGAGGGATTTTTTCGTATCTACCTGTTTCAATTCTAAGTTGATGACTACTTATTCTAAATTTAACTAATGCTTTTCTCGTAGGGTTTTTTCTTGTTAAAACTAGGTACAGCGAGGGAATATATTCGTCTTTGATTGTACAATAAAAACTGAGCTTTTGTGATTGTTGAAGGGTCTGATTCCAGTAAGAGACGAACTTATTTTTCGTTCAGTATGCCGATATATCGATTAACTACTGAGTTACTCAATGAATTATAGGAAAAGTCATAGTTTAGATCATAGTACTCAACCATTTTCACGATATTAGAGTAAAAACTAGTTTTTCCGTTATGGTGAAGGTCAATTGAAATTTGTAGGGCCTGTTTAACAATAGAATCTTCATCTTTACCTATCAGATAATCTAAGTAATTTAGAATCTTTTTATTTATATCAATGATCATGGGGAATTTACCGAGTTCAGCTCTACAAGCAATGTTGGATGCCTTGTTATGTACTTGTAAATAGCGTTTACAGAATTGCAAATGGGTTTTTTCAATTGCAGAGCTGTCCCAGGATTTAAAATCTGATTTAACAAAAGCACCCCAAACTTCACTGTTGTAGGTTAGAATTGGTGAAATCATCGAGTCAAAAATTTTACACGCAAGTGATGGCTTAAGATTATTCAGATCCGTGTGCCGCCTTAGGCTGAAGAGCGCATGAAGAGCTTTTTGTCGGAGGTGTTCAAGCGAAAGTGTAAAATTTCCGGAAGATTTGATGCGAGTTCCTAAGTAAGTATAGTTTTGGACAACGTCGATTACTTCATTGCCTATGCGGAAGTTATGTTCACATTTTCGTGTACATCGTTGAAAAATCATTATTTTGGTTTTCTTAGGATTTATTCTAAGCATCCATGAGTTGCAATATGAAGATAGTACGTTAAGGCAGTTTTGTAGACCAAGTTTGGATCGCGATAATATTATCAAATCATCTGCGTAAAGGAGAGAGTTGAGTCTGGTGCCATTTGGTAACACTAAAGGGTCGGATAAAACATTGTCAAATGAAAACGCTAGATCGTTAAGGTATAAGTTGAAGAGCAGAGGGCTTAAAATGCAGCCTTGCCGCACTCCTCTTGCGTAATGAAAAGATCGCGTTTTGTTATTTCCAATTCTGACAGAGCAGGTAGATTTCGAGTACAGACTCTTAATTAGATTTAAACTTTCCTTGGACATTGATTTTAGATAACTTATAGAGAAGCCCATCATGTCAAACCGAATCAAAGGCTTTCCTAAAGTCAACAAAACACGCATAATATTATATTTTCTCCTTGTGACAATGGACATATTTGTCTATTAATGTTCGAAGAGTGAGGACATGATCTGCGGTTCTATTATTTGCTAGAAAACCAATTTGAGACTTGTGAAGTATATTATTTAAGTCAACGTGCTTTAGAAGTCTCTGATTGAGAATTGAACAAAATAGTTTTCCAATGCAACTAGAAATACAAATTCCACGGTAGTTTGATGGATCGCTTTTAGTACCACATTTAAAAATTGATGTAATGAGGCCGTCACACCACATATGGGGCATAGTTCCTAAATCGAGGACCGTGTTAAATAGTTTTAGATAAACAGGCATTAATTCATTTAAGCTAGATTTGATCATTTCATTTTTGATTTTGTCTGAAAAAGAAGATTTGTTGTTTTTGAGTTTTCCAGCTGCAGTGCGAATTTCGCTTTCTGTGATGAGGTAATCCAAGGAGTGAGATCGTGTTGGGATATCCTTTGAATTCTGCAACTCATCAATAACTGCCTCCTGCTGTTCGTTAAGGGGTTCATTTGAGTGCAGAGTTTGAAAGTGGGACATCCATTTTTCTTCAGAAATTGGAGGGGTGTAGGTTTCCTTCATAGTGTCGTCCATTGACTTCAAACAGTTCCAAAAGCCCTTGTTGTTCGAATTTTCGACCGTATTTTCAAGTTCACAGATCTTATTGCTATATTATTCGTTTCTCTTAAGTTTCAAAAGGTTTTTATATTGCTGTAAGACGTTGTGATATTCTTCCCTGAGGGTATTGTTTAGAGGATCTCTGTGTTTTTGATTAGAAAGTTTCCGCAGTTCATGTCTTTTGTAGCGGCATTCTTTGTCGAACCATTTTTTGTTCGAAGATATTTTGCAACGTCGCTTTTTTGCTGTTTTGACTTTCAAACATCGTTTTGCGGTTGAAATAAGAATATTTTCTACTGCATCAAGGTTCATGTCAACATTTCTCGTGATTGTTGTAGTATGCATAAAATCGTGGATCATTTTTTGGATGTCTTCAGACTGTAATGCATCTCTAAATTTTTGTGAGGAATCGTTTTCCCAAAAAAACTGTTTTGGAATAGGAGTCAAAGAATCGTTTATAATTGTCTCGTTTGATGAATCATTACCTAAATGACGGTTAACCTTAAGCCATGTTATTATTGGGCTATGATCTGATAAACTGTTCGGCTCTTTCACGATAAAAGATGTTATATTTCGTAGCAAATCTTGGTCACATATGGAGTAATCAATGACACTGATTCCCGATTTACCATGAAATGTAGGTCTGCCTAACGAGTCGCCATTAGTTCTACCATTTAAAATTCTTAAGTCTGCGCTTCTACAAATTTCCAAGAGTCGTTTTCCATGATTATTCAAATCATTATCAAAACTTTTTCGTTGGGTGGCGCATAACGAAGATTCAGAAAAATCGTTTGTTATTATCTTATTACCTTCTTGACAAACACTGTCCGGATGTTTGCCTACTCTGGAGTTAAAGTCTCCCATAATAAGAATTGAACCAAGGGAGGAGAATTTCTCGATATCGCTTTCAAGCTCTTCAAATAGTTCAGGTCGGAAGTAGCGAGAATTGTAAGGTGGAATGTACGTTCCACAGACATAAATGTCTTTTGTAGTTTTTGTGTAGCGATTACTAATTTTAAACCATAAGAAAATAGGTGATTCTATGGAAGAAATTAGGAAAGCAAAACACAGTTGTTGCAGCAATACATCAGTCATTCAGTACAAACCATAAACACAATTCTGTAGTACAGTGCAGGGACGTAGCTAGGATGTTTCAAAGGGGGGAGGGGTCACACTGTGTCACACCCAGGGTACTTAACAGATTTTTATGTCGACATCCACGCAGTGTTTTACTAAATGTGAATTTTTTTCAGTGAGCGTGGGTGGGGTGGGGGGTTTGGGGCGGGGAGGGACAAGCTTACAAAATAGCTGCATAGATGAATTAAGTTCCACGTAACATAAATTACTCTAATTTAGTCTCAAAAAGGGGAGGTCACGGGCACCCCGGGACCCCCCTAGCTACGCCCCTGGTACAGTGAAAAAATCCAGAATCTCATATAATGGCGTTTCACATAAAAATGAACGAACAAAAGCTTACGTCTTTCTAATACGCTTCCTTCAGCCGTTCAGTTACGCTAATGCAGTGATGTTCTTTGCGAAGCGTGGAGCAGTCGTCCGCACTAAAAGACCACCTTTGAAGCCATCAGTTGAACTCTCAGCAACTGTCCAAAATACAATGTTGGGCCTCAGATCGAAAAATGGCGTAACACTGAGATGCGGTTGGACTTTAATGTCAATGAATGGCACAATTCTTAGCGTTCAAATTTGGATTTATTCTGCAAAGTGATTCTGCCCTATATTGATCAAACTTTATGCCAGATTTTGAAGTTGAATTCTTGTCAGCTGATTGGCAAATATTGCCAAAGCTTCACAGATCATTTGTACTTATTATGAACAGGATCATTAATCCGTCTGAGTTTGATTCCTTCAATTTAATGGTACGTCCATTTTCGACAGCAGTTTACTCGACTGATGATTGAAAGCATGCGCGCAAACTGAGAAGAAAATTAAGGCTTATAGCGTGTGTAACAGTTGCAGCTATATTATGAAAGCAATAGTCAATGCTCTAGGTGTCAAAGGATCTAGCTCTGGATGCACTTGGAGAGTTGGGGGAGCACTCCGCTGGCAATAGTCGGTCTTGGCTTCGCCTCGACTGACTCTTACGCCCGCTTAATTAACTTCTTTAACTTGTATATTCGCAGGCTTGAATGCCAAAAACTACACAAAAAGTCGATGGACTCCAATTTAAAAATGGAGCTTCGGCTCGTGAGGTTATCGGGACTTTCGACAAAAGTAATTGCTTTGATTTTACGACTGCGAGTTGAAAGGTGCTTAATAAACTTGCATTTTATTTCGCACTTAGCTTTTGGACTGATGTGCAAGACGTGCACACCAAACGTCACAGCCACGACTGTCAGGCTGTGCAACGCGAACAACCAGCTTTCAGAGGTGTCATGTCCAACAGCAGCCAACACGACTTCTTACTGTACAAGGGTTGAGATATCCGCAACAGTGCAAAATGTGTCCGCGACAGCCTATTTCTTTGGTTGTTTTGCTAAGGTATGTATGAGACTTAATGTTGGCATTTTGAGACCTACAGGCAAATATCATTACAGTTAACACCATACACATCAGTGGAGATTTATAAATCAAACTACAAGGCGGAGAAGAGAGGGAAAGAGAATGAAAGGTAACCTATGGAAGCTCTTGAGTATTTTACGTTGCGATGACAAAAAATTACATCAGTAGATTTCGTGACCTTGGTAGATTGTATCAGTGGAAAAACGATATCATTTAGGGAAATGGTGTAGGGTATTTGTTTCTGATTTTACGAAGAAATTATCGGGAAGAATCCTGTCTCGATTTGTTCTTTATGTTCAGCTACGAACTTTCTTCCTACGACTGGTTTACACTTGAATTCGAAAGTCAGTCTCGAAATTGTAACCGTTTTAACAGTTTACAAAGCTTGAACTTCTGTCTTTGTGTTGATCTCTACTGAGGCGTGATTATTTCATCTATTCTTTGTGCGAGGGCCAAATTATACAATAAATCATGGAGAGAAATGTGGGAAGGTGAAAATATTTCAAAACAACCTCTTAAGTAAGCAGCAACGTAACAATGCATATTTCAACGATTTGATGATAAATTGAAAACAAGATAAACAATAACAAACCAGGGATTTTACGATTGAGTCTTTTGACCCTGCAATGGTTTCGGTTTGTGTCTGACAAACCTGGCGGTTTTAGGATTGAGTCTGTCAATTCTGCTCGTGCTTGTGTCTGATAAATCAGTCTTTAGGATCGAGTCTTCTATCCTGCAAAGGCTTGACAAACCAGGTGGTTTCGGATCGAGTATTCCAAAGATAATGTTTTCTGATAAATGCGAGAAACAATGGTTCGAAAAACTATAAAGCAGACTAGAAAATATGCTGAAACTCACCTCTAGTCGATGAAAGAAACCAATGCAGCCGTGCTTCCAGTCACGTTCCAGACGCATGCGCTGAGCAAATACAATGGTTTCTGTGGTTATCGGAATTAGCCAAAATGATTGGCTGACAAGCGTTACCCCCAAACCCATAACGAGAGAGCTCACGAGCTAAAAACAGAAATGAAGCCGAAAAGCAGGAAGAAAGAATCGAAGGCGAGGAGGGAAAAGATTCTCAAAATGGAGAGTGAGAAAGGGAAATAGGAAAAAAGTTGAAAGAGAGTAAGAAAGAAAAGAGAAAAGCAGGAAGAAAGAAGGCAAGTAGGGAAAAAGATGGAAAGGGAGCGAGACAAAGCCGAAAGTCGGAAAGGCAAAAAAAAAATTGAAAAAGAGCGATAAAGAAAAGAGATACTGAGGAGGACGAAAGACGAAAAGGAAAGCGAAAAGATGAGGCATGTCAGCAAGAATTAAGAAAGAACACTAAGAAACAATAATGGAAAAGTGGAGGTCAGCGAGCTAGGAAGGGTGGAAAAGGGAATCGAAGTTAGTAAGGATAGTTCGGATGGAGAAATTTAACTCAGAAGGCCTTTAGAACGCATAAGATTTAAGGCAAAGAAACGCATCGTTATTATTTTAATTTATTATTACTATTATTAATATTATTATTATTATTATGATTATTATTGTTGTTGTTGTTTAATTATTTCATTACAGCCCAACGGAACTAACATTACGTGCAGTATGTTAACAAGCGATTTTTGCGATACTGCAAGGAACGAAACAGGTGATATGTCAGCATCTTGCTCTGGTACATGCTGTAATACAGACAGCTGCAACGACATGGAGTTTTCTACACCAATGATGCCAACTAATAGTACTGCTGCTACGACCACCTCCAGTGGTCCCACCGCTATCCCTGGTTCCCTGTCTCAGCTGCTGTTCCTGGTCATCATGGCGTCTCTTTACTTCGGTTTGAAGTAACATTTTCTTTTTAGTTATGCATTTGGCTTTCTGACAGTAACACTGTAATTATTTAGCCGTTTCTATATGACGAAATCGTTTCTTCATTTCTTAACCTCAAACGCCAAAATTTGGCGCAAACCACTGCGAAGGAATTAAAGTCATTGCAGCCTTTTTTATTTTTCATCATTCAATATTGTTAATCAACCACACTTCAGTTTAAGAGTTAGATTAGCACAATGGATTGTATGAATGTTTAGCCTACTCGCACATGACTTAAAGATTTTATTTTCCCAACTGAAAATCTGTTCCTTATAAAAACAACATTCTTCTGAGTAAGACCAAAAGAAGGCGTTTTTCAAAGCTGTCTCCAAAGTGTTCCTGAATAACACCATCTTCCAGTTAATTAAGAGCTAGCTCGTTACTACCGCAGTATTACTTAGCGAATCAAAATTGCTAATTGCTATAGTTTCGCTAAGATACCATAAAAATGTTTTAATCGTTTCAAGGTAAGCCTACAGTTTTCAAGTTGTAATCTGGTTACATCATAGTACTTTGCAATATCAAACTGTAAGCTTGAGAATATCGTTAGATTTTTACTACAAAGTTCATGTACTCGGCCTTCAATGGACTTGCTGTATGTCAGGGACGGATTCCGGCGATTTTTCAGGCACGTTTCCCATAGCTGAGTATGGCAATCCATATGGGATGGTCTCATTTCAATACAAGTTGCGTTATCAGACATAAGGCAGCAAGCTCTATAAGCTTCAAAGTAGCTGGACCTCTGAGATCGAAAGCCGCTATGGAAAGACTAGAAACATCACAACTAGTCTGTTTTGTGCTGTATTATTTCAGTCCTTTTGGGGTGTTGATCCAACTGTAACGACTCAACAAATTTCCGCAAAACGATGTTTTTAACCGTTGCTTTTCGGGTCCTTCTATAAATGCATGTCTGGTGAAAATTATGATTATGAATGATACGTTCCGGATCTAACTTACAAAGAGCTTTGTCTTGATTTTACTAGTTGTCACATGAACCTCGGCTATAACTTAGAATCATGTTGTCGTATTGACCAGCTTCAGGAAACTTTTTTTTTCAGGGGAAACTAAAATTTCTAAGTGTGTGTGAACTATGAAACAACGTACATCATACATTTTGAACATGTAATCAGCACTAAGCACTTAACATGAATCTTTTCTGTAATAAAAAACAGCAACCAGTTGGAAAAGTTCTTAATGTTTCTGGATACCATTCTTGTGAGGAAGGTCAGTACTTGCGAACTGAAAAACGTTATGACAGTCGCAACCGTAATTCCCACTGTACCACATCGTGTATAGTAAAAGCTCCACTATCACTGTTTAGTAGCTTTACAGAGAATGGTCACACTGCATGGTTTGACCACAGATGAAAACGTTAGAACCACACTGCATAGTTAAACAAATAGCACCACAGTACAGTACCGTTTAGTAGCTTTACAAAGAATGGTCACACTGAATGGTTTGATCCAAGATAAAAAAGTCAGCCAAACTGTAGTAGTAAAACAAACAGTACCGCAGTACAGAACTGCTCCGTAGCTTTCCAAAGAATGGTCGTACTGTTCAGTTGTTTTAAAGAGAATGGTCTCACTGCGGCATGGCTTGATCTACAGATGAAAAAGTTAGAACCACACCGTATAGTTAAACAAATAGTACCACAGTACAGTACCGTTTAGTAGAATGGCCGTTCACAGATGAAAACGTTAGAACCACACTGTATAGTTAAACAAATAGTAGCTTTCCAAAGAATGGTCACACTGCATGGTTTGATTCACAGAGGAAAAAGTTAGAACCACCTTGTATGGTAGAACGAACAATACCACGGTGCAGTATTGTTTAGTGGTATGCATGCCGGTTTGATCCATGGATGAAAAAGTTTACTGCTCACACTCAGGTTTATTAAGTTTATTTATTAGCATTAAAGAGAATGGTCATACTGCATGGTTTGATCCACAGATGAAAAAGTTAGAACGTAACCACACTGCATACTAGTTAAACAAATAGTACCACAGTACAGTACAGTTTAGTAGCTTCACAAAGAATGGTCACACCGCATATGGTTTGATCCAAAATAAAAAAAGTCATAACCACATTTTATAGTAAAACAAACAGTACCGCAGTACAGAACTGGTCCGTAGCTTTCCAAAGAATGGTCACACTTCATGGTTTGATCCACAGATGAAAAGGATAGAACCACACTGTATAGTAAAACAAGCAGTGCCACAGTACAGTACTGTTCAGTTGCTTTAAAGAGAATGGTCACACTGCATGGTTTGATCTACAGATGAAAAAGTTAGAACCACACTGTATAGTAAAACAAACAGTACCGCAGTACAGAACTGTTCAGTAGCTTTACAAAGAATGGTCACATTGCATGGTTTGATCCATAGATGAAAAAGTTGGAACCACACTGTATAGTTAAACAAACAGTACCAAACATGCCTAAAAATAACAAAATTAACAAAAAGGCAAAACATATGGTGCGCTTCAGCTCGCAATTAGAAGTTCGTCGAAGTAAAAGTGCAAGAATGGTTACATTCTTACTGAATGTCTATTACAGTGTTCTTAATCGAGCAAAAACTGAAGTAAATGCATTATTATCGCCCTTCCGTTGTCGAGGAATAGACCTATTCGGCTTACTCAAAGTTGTACCCAATTCAGACCCTTTGTGAATAAAACGTTTTGTCTCAGGAATTTCCATATCATTTAAAATGTGAATGCCACACATTGCAGACACAATACACAGAGCCGTTACCCCGGGAGATTTGAAATTGGTACAACACTGAGTTAGCCAAATAGGGCAATTTGCATGCAGAATAATGGAAACCACAGAAACTTCGAAATTATTTTCCGCTACTGATACAAACCAATCAATTGTATTTGAGCGTGATTTACAGAAACTGGCAGAGTTTTAATTTCACATTAACGTGCAGAGGATAACGAATCCAGCGTTTTACCCGATGGTCACTCTTTTACAGAACAATAACCGGCTGACGAAGGGCTAACGCTCGAAACGTCACCACCCCCCTTTTTACCTTACGGTAGTACAAATTACTTTGTCAACTTGTTTGATTATCCCAATTTCTTGTGTTTCTGGTAAAGTTTATTTATCTTTTCCACAAAATGCATACAAAATGATATGACTTGAGAACCTGGGTTAACATCAAAAGGCCATACATTTGGTAATCAGCAAGAACTTGGTTCTCGCTTCTTACTAAAGTCAACAAACTCTGCTTTGCAGGTAAAATAATTTCTGTCCTTATTTTGCAATCAGTGCAGTGTTCGAAGAGAGTCAAAAATAAAAATCACTGCATAATTAAATCTTCCACTCACAAAGAAAACATCCATTAAGAAGCCAATCAAATATAACGTGTTTGACTTTGGCTGTGACTTTCTAGAGCACTTTTACAATTTTTCCTTCTTAATATGATTTTGTGTTTTTACACCAAGTACAAATTTAAAAACTGGCTTATTAAAAAATCATTAAGTGTTCCGCATGCATTAATGTTAATAAGAATATTGTTCTCCTCAGTCCATGTTAGACTAGTAATGATAATAATTCTATTAAACTTATTATTATCTGAAAGGTGAATAGTGGCAGAATACTTGTGAATATTTCTAAAGCCACTTCTCACCGACATTGATTGATTTAGTATATACCAATAAAACAATCTCAGTGACATCTCTCTGAAACAGCTGTGAAGCGAGAATTGGCGTCGGCGGTTTTATTTCCTTCGACCAAAACTCACTTGCAAAAGGGTTTCCCAGATGCCCCGGCACTACTCACCTCACAGGAGGTGCGTACTGTTAAATATCCCGAGCATGATAGTGAGCCAATCAGATCGCTCAAAATCCCAAGGGTGCTGAGTTGGTGTAAACTAAAAGTAAACATAACTTGGATTGTTCTCATTAACAAATTAAATATCGATAGATATTCTATTACATTTGAAATATATACAAAACTGGTCTACATATATTGAGATTTCTTAGAGGACATTTGTAAAATAACTATAGTTCTTTGATAGGCGTCTTTCTCGAGGCTCCTTGAGATAATCTGTAAAGTTCGTCTTTTATGGACCTTATGAGTGGCTGAGGCGACTGCCCCAAAGGCGTTCGTGGGTGATCACCAACATCAAAGGAAGACATGTTTAATAAAGTGTCATGTGGAGTAGCTTGAAGAGTAGATAGGAAAGAGGAATTCTTAGGGGGACTTGTACCTAATACGCCTGGGTAATTCGCCTGAAAGAAAGCAAAGAAGAAATCAGATATTTGTACGTGATGAGTCACGTGAACTTCACATGCACTGTCAAATTCATCCATACGGTATATCACATCAGACTACCTCAAAAGTTCTCTCGAAATTCTCAATGAAATAAAAAGTAGCATTTAGACTCCTATTAAAACTTTGACAAAATTTCGACTGCTAAAAAGCGGAAATGTGATCTTGATATTTCCCCTTATCTTTTAATTTACTGCTGTGTAGTATAATGGACTGTAGTTCAATGCACTATAACCATGTGATGAGTGGAGTATGATAAATGTACTGTGTAGCGTGTATATTTAACAATTATTCCTAGAAATCGAGGTGAATAGTGGCAGAATTCCTAAGGCCACTATTCACCGAGATTGAAGAGAATAATTGTTTTAGTTTAAGGTAAAAAAATTGCAATCGTTGATTACATTATTTTGCACAGGCAGTTTCATTGTGTAGTTCATTTGCGCTATTGTTTGGTCCTGGCCTGGTAAACGTTTCATTGTGGTAGTGTTTTCCCTAGTAAAACCGCTTCCGAAAAAGTAAAAAGCGTAAATCGACGGCAGCCATATTTCAGTGGCTTGGACGCCATTTTGTTTTTTCCCCAAACAAAAACTCACTGGCACAAGGATTACCCAGATGCCCCTAAAATATTTACCTCCTGGAAAGTGGATACTGTTGAATATCCCGAGGTAGACAGCCAATTAGATTGCTCAAAATATCAAGGTTGCTGACTGGTGGGTATGACATGTTCAAACATTACATTGACATTTATCAACTCAGCCACAAAATCATTTGACGTATCGGATTTAATGTACAATACCTGAGCTAGGTCTGGATAAATCGCGTCCATCGTGTCCTCCGCAGCGTAAGGACTCCAAACTAAGTCTCCCTGGAAGAGAAAAACTAGCTGAGAATGTGCACAACGACAGCAGCTTTAAACGGCCACAACTCAAAATGTGTGAAAAGATTGGACCAACCCTGTTTACATTTAAAGGATCGGTAACCTCCCCGTCTCTCCATCCGTCCAACCGTTACAATGTCGTACGTTGATTGGTGTGTCCAAACTTCGGACTTTTCGTCAAATCTGACTGTCTGTCTCTCTGTTTGTCAACACGTTTGTTCAACCATCCATCCATCCTTCCGTTCGTGTCTTTGTTTGTCAGTCTGTCGGTTTGTTCGTGTATCCTCGAGTATGTGTACTTTGTATTTCGATTTCTTCGTTTACTGGTTTCACTTAACAATTATTCGCCGAAGGCGAAGTGATTATCGGTGAATATTCACCGAGACGAAGTCGAGGTGAATATTCACCGAGACGAAGTCGAGGTGAATATTCACCGATTATCACTGAGCCTGAGGCGAATAATTGTTTTAGTATAAATACATAGGTGATTATTTCAAAAAAGAAAAGAAAAAGCATTGACCAACACGAAAAAAGTTTATTTCATCAAAAGCGCGCGAACGACTGGCAGCCATTTTATTCGCCGACGTGATTATCGGCTGATAGCGAACCAATCAGAGCGCGCGATTTTGTATAATCCCCTGCGTACTTATACTAAATTCGATTATTCTCCCGTCAGTCCAAGTGTCATATTTCGTTTGCCTGTCTAATTGACTATTAAATATTTATCTGGCGCCTAGTCTGCCAGTGTTTTTCTTGTGGTGTGTGATTACTCCTTACCATGCCGTCTCTCTGTTGCTGCACTGGAGTGATGTACACATTTTGACCACTAGGATCTCTATACGCATACGTTGGAGGAGGAGCCCGCTGGTCAATTATTCTGGAAATTTAACATTAGAGACCTTAAGATTTCAAGACGAGTATACGGTTATGAGAAGAGAGAAATGCTCGCCCAGGCGAAAAAACAACAATATGTTATACGAAGAGTTTGTCAGAAAATGTTGTGCAGGCGAACAAAAAGTTTCCAAAACATGTAATGTTACCTCTGCAAGCGCGAAGGCGGCTTTTTCAGTAAAATTAACTGTAACAACTCTGGGAGATCAAGCTCCCAGTAATTGCAAACCCGCGCACTTAAACTTTGACCAAGTAGAGAAAGGTTCGAGTATAATTTTCAATTTGAAACTCTTTTCTACTCTTGCCATCCAAAGCCAAGAGCATCAGCACTTGCTTTTAGGGTGCCGTTCTCTCGTTCAATTTTGGTTCGTAATTTCTCAGTTTACCCTGACAAAAATACTTGATTGATAACTGTATGACATTAAATTTCACTTCCAACCCTATCACTCTCACCGTTGCCTCTCCGCTGGATCCCACACTACGACAGGATCGCGTGTCAAAAGGGGTCGTTCAGGGGTACGAGTTGGGTAACCTGGTACACCTATTGGCGTAAGAGGCATCCCTCCAGGGTAACCTGGCGTTGACGTCGCTATGCGCCTGCGCTGTCCGGGCGTGGGCTCGGTTGCTCGGCCGTGAGCTGGGGACGGTTCTGGCAAGGCAGGTTGTCCAGTAAGATACCTGTCAATCATATATACATTTATTATTCTCAACTCTCGACAGGGTACAAAACTACAGGCAGGTATTTATAAGTCGGCAAAATCCTAGACTGTTTCCCGACCGCCCCAGATTTTCGCCACAACTGACAACTCGAAATCATAGAGATCAGCCATTGTCTGGGATGGTCGGCGACAAATCGGCAAAATCGGGAGGGGTTCTTTTTTTTTCTCGACGCGTCCCAGATTTCTGCGACGGTCGGCGATCGTTCAAGTCATATGAAAACTGCAATTTGTACTGTCTGGGACGACGACTTTGGTTTCAGGTCGCTACTAATTCTCTAGTTGTTTGGCTCCAAACTAACCCAAAGGCTTCTCGAGAGAGTCTGGGACATACACGTAGTAATTTCGCGGTATAACCGCAAAACCCAGGACCGTCGATCTGGGATTTTCCCGACACCTGTAAACAGAGCGCAATATCTACATGAAAGAGAAAATCGGCGGCATACCTTGGAGGAGGAGCTGGTCGTGTTGACGGAGCGTTAGGATACTGCGGCTGCTCCTCAGGTTGAGGAGGCATTCCCTTGGAAAGAGTAGGTCCAAATAAGGAAAAGGCGTTATCTAATAGTTGATGCATCCGTCGCCGTGTCTCATTCATGTCAATTTCTGATTCGTCGCTTGAAGCGTTCGTCACAGAATCTGTTGATTTGTCTCTGATGTTATTCTCCTGGAACACAACAAGTATAGAAACGGTAAGTCTCAAGCTGCAAGCAAAGATGTTTTGGTACGCCTCTGTGATGAAACAAAAGTTTAGAGTTACAAGGCATTTTAAGATCGGTACCATCAAATTAGCAAGTTTGTCGACATCAGATACGAACGATAAGGAAGTATACGTGCGTTCGTAGTCAAAAAAGCATGTTCGACAAACAAATCAGGGCTCGAGACTAACTTATTAGCTCACTAGCCTAGTGGCTAGTAACAGGTCTAATTTTACTAGCCAAAACACAATTAGCACTAGCCAATTGAAAGTTGTCATGCCCAGTTTCAGTGATATGTTTTACGAGAGTGGTCGAACCCAGTTCAATTGAAGCGTACGAGTCTCGAAAATCCTACGGGAAAACTGGTAATATGAACAATCTAATGTAAAAATAACTTTCCATTTTTTCTGTCCACTACTAGGGTGCTTCACATTTTTTACTAGCCCAAATGACTAGTGAAAGAGTAAAATCCACTAGCCAAAACTGAAATTTTGCTAGTTGGCTACCGTTAGTCTCGAGCTCTGCAAATAATTCGATTTATGATATAAACATGACTAAAACATCAATAAAATACCAGGTGAGCTTTCGCTCGAAAACATGGTATCTTCACACGTGAAAATAACATGTTGCTCAGTTAACACAATGGATCGCGCCTTACAATGTTACATAGTTTGGTGTTCATTGGTGTTGATATAATGAATAGCAACATTACAGAGGTCGTTTGTCGATACGTAGTTCTTCTCGTGTTCAACAATATTTCACCCGTTCCATTCTCTGTGCTTATTCCTTGAATATTCTTCAACACTCGTAGAGTGACTTCATATCTTCGCGCGGCAATGTAACATTCTCTACCTGTGAAAAGGGGCAATCAATCATAGTGTAAATATCTTACTGGAAGCCCGCTGGACAATGCCATCTTAGGACTCTTTAACTTCTTATAACTCTTCAATTTCGGTGCTCTGTCGTCGTCCGTAGCAACTGAACTACTCGGCGGCCGTTTTTGATGTCTGAGTGTCCTCGGTTTCCTACCCCTGAGAGAGACACAACAATGGTTGGAATAAGACAAAGTTTAAAGGAATGTTATCAGTGAAATAAAACCATGGGACGAAAAAACCCACAACAGATTTGACAATAACGGTGCTTTCCCCTTCCAACAATTAAATATCAATATACAAATATCCTTCAATGAGCTCTTACATAATAATAGGTTCTGCGTCTTGTCCCTCAAGAACATCATCAATAGCTTGCTGTGCTTTTTCCCAAGTGCTTACGCCCATATGATTCTCAGGCCTGGCTCTACCTAAAGTGTCACGCTTTCTGTCACGTAATCTCTGCTTGTTCTTCTGCCGTTCTAAATCTGCTTTTTTGTCGAGTTCCTTCCTCGTGATTGGCTGCTTTCTTCGACGTCTCGGTGCCTCATCCTCAGATGGAGGCTAACGTAATAAGAAACGGTTTGATAAGCGGAGTTAACACGGAAAGAAAAAAAAACAAACGACATTGTTCTTTAATTCTAAATTGCTTTGAAAGCGTTATCAAATGTGAGAAAAAAAACGTAAACGCACGGCGCTGACAAGCCCAGCTTTCTCTTCTTCCTGAGAAAGATCTCTTCACCCAAGGTAAAACACAGTAATTTTCTAATTAGACCACCAGACGGCAAAGAACGTATCACTCACCCTTGCAGATAAAAAGAAGCGGAGAGCAGAAGGTAAGATTTCCCAGGGAGATATGGAAGCCATTGGGGACTTCACTTCACTGCCCTTAATATCATGTTCCACTTACAGTTTTTAACATTTTAAGAAGTGTTGTGTCATTAGATTAGGATGCAGACAAAGTAAAAGAGAGGGAAACTCACCTCAATCTTAACACCAACCAGGAACCTGTTTTTAGTGTCTAGTGGGGGGAGACTGGGGGCCGGATGCACTGATGAGCGGAATCGCACGGGAGGGTACCTCGGAGGTCCGCTGGCCTCACTCATGACAGCCACAGTTGGCACTTGAGCCGCCGAATGACTGACCTGCGGAGTAATACGAGAAGTTACGTGTCAAACATAAGAGTAAGTTGCAATCCATATAAAACCACAAATGTCAGTTTTAACTTCCTACCAAAATCGGTAATCTTAAAATTTGCCTAGCTACAATAGCGTCCCTTTGTTATGACTGGAGAAGGATAATCGGAGTACGTTTGTAGCACGATATTTGTGACCTCTAACTGAGAGAAAAGACCTATTTCGTCATGAATTTCACTGGCCAATAGTACGCGCTGTTATATACCATGGTATTTCACCACAGCCTATGCACTGAAATAGAACCTCCCTTGATTTTGGTTATATCGTTCTATGACGTGTCAGGATCACAGCTATAACAGAGGTCTCGCTCATCTCGCTGCATCCGTTTCTGGGGCGACGCGATTGCTTTATCGACCATGGACGTATTGTACTTGTAACCTTTCGAGTAGCAATTAGTCCATGTTGTGAAGTAAGTCTATAATATGTTCAAAGATACTTCTAAAATTTTTCTACGCCACAATTCCTAAATACAAGTTGTAAGTTGATTTCAGTGTCAGTTCTTCTCTCCTTCTTTTCTGCGTGTGTCCAAACATAACAAACTATTGCAAAAAGATAGAGTGAAAATTACTTACCTGGTTTGGTTGTCTTCGCACACTCTCGGGGTCGGATTCAGTTTCTTCCTCTTCCTCCTCTGATACTTCCTCACTTTCATCCTCCATTTCAGGAGGTTCCGGCCCCCTGATGGGAGCCTTGATTGGCAGGGCTGGTTCTTTCTTCGTTTTCCTGACTAGTGCCTCTCTACTGCCCTTCCCCGATGCAGACACCACACTTTCATTATCTTCTTCCTCTTCGTCCTCACTCCTCTCATAGGCAGCGTTCCTCCTGACATCAAAAAAAGGGTTGGAAGGTTAGCTATGCGAGGGACACCGCGGGCAGGATAATCGTGGCAGGATAGTGTGCAAAGTGATATCTCCCCAACAGAAACATAGCTTCATCAGAGAGAGTTTCTCCAAAGGCCATCGTTTTTTCCTGGTGTTAAAAACTGGCTGAATGAGGGTGACTTCTTCTTTTAGGACTTACCCCTCGATGATGCCTTGCTTAGATAGCAACATAAAATGGTTCGGCGGTTGCACTGGCAACAATGCAACTTTTGGATTACTACATGTGATGAAGATGGCCAGTAGCCATTGAAATTCATTAAATAAAACCCAGAAGAGGCTTAAGATAAGCTAATACAAATTCACTTTGAAGCATTCGGATATTTGGCATCCTTTTTGTTTTCCCATGATATATCACGAGATCTACAAAAGACCACGCCCATGCTGACTTGGAAATTAATTCCTACTTACTGCGCATGCGCTCGTGCGGGAAGTCTTTGCGCCGGTGGTCGAACGACTTTCCTTCGAAGAGACGTTTCACGTTTGACTGGTTTCTCGTTTTCCACTTCGTGAGGAACCGGCCCCATGAAAGTGGTCGTTTTCATTGTAGATACCTCAGATTCCGTGTGCCGTGCCACGTCAAATCCCGAAACAGGCTGGGAAAAAAAAAAAAAACAGAAATGCGGCGGTTACCATTTGACCAAAAATGGAACGGTTTGTTTCGGTTTGGTCAAACCAAAATATTTGAGACCACCTTTCAAGGTGGTCCCGGTGCCCGGTTCGTCTGGCACCACCGAAATGGCGTGGAGGTTCTTTTCACCTCGACTACGTCTCGGTCAATAAAAATGCAACGGGAACAAGGCCAATATGCAGCCATCTTGACCTCACGCTTTTTCAGTAACGCATAATTATGCACCTAAGATGGCATGGTTTGGGATCAATAAACATGTACTCCAAAGCGCACAACTCACCTTCATTTCTCTCCTTATAGGTTCTGCCATTCTGACGGTGTCCGGTTTGATCTTGGACGGTGGAGCGCCTTTCTTCCACCTCCAGTAAATAAGCCCGATAATACCAATTATCAGAACGATTGGGCAGAGCACTGCTGGAATAATCCACCACCGGATCGGGATCGCAGACACGGTTGGAGGAGGGCCAGTTTCCGTTGTTGTGACGTAAGCAGGATTGGGAGCGCTCAGAATCTACACAAACAAAACGCTTGCAAGGTTACATTTACAGTACTAAGAACACATAATGTCATCTCTAGAATGCTGTAGGTTCACTTACCCACATAAATCAAAATATCAACGAACTAAACAATGGTTGAATTTGAACCCAACCCAAATACTCGAAAAAAAAACAAACTACAGCGACTACTGAAATACTGACTGAACCAGTTACGACCGGTTAGCTCAGTTGGTAGAGCACCAGACTATCGTGCGGGAGGTCGTTGGCTCGAACCTCGGCCGGACCATCACTCAGGGTCTATAAATTACTGAGGAGAAAGTGCTGCCTTTGCAACGACGTCTGTAAATGGTTAGACTTTCTCGTCTTCTCGGATAAGGAAGATAAATGGTAAGTCCCGTCTCACAACCCTTGTTCGTAATACTTCGTGGGACGTTAAAAGAACCCATACACTATTCGCGAAGAGTAAGGGAAGTAGTTCCCGGTGTTGTACTTCGGCCCTTGTAAATGTAATTTCGTGTGTCTTCCGTAGTGGTTGTGTTATGGCGCATTTGATTACATATGGAATTTGCGCCTTATAAATTGTAAATTTATTCATTCAATTCACATGTAATACCCTATTCATCACTACTTTGCTCATTTTTTGACATACATAGATACGTGAAGTGCCGGCCGTAACTTACAGTATGATCGCGAGTTCGGTCATTAAGAAGTATTTATCATATGGAAGGTAGACTTGAGCCGGGGAAATCTGAGCGCGCTGATTGGTTCTTAACTGATCGGGAATTTGCCATACGGACCGTTACCACCGAAACGGTCACAAGCCGCGTATCTTTTGCCTACGAATGCAAGTAAATTATAAATTTGCAAGTTTGCAAGTATGGCCTGACCGTCACATAATAAACTACTAGCTAACCTTGCTTGTTCAGGCCGTGCTGGGGTGTATCGGCCCTCAGTAGTTTTTGCACGGACCTGAGGGCAATAATCTCGGTACGGCCCTAACGCTCGGTCAACATGAGGTTATTACTTTTCAGTCAGCGAGATAGGGTGTGTTTCTTACCGCGTATGGAGCAGAAAGCTGTGTCATTTCCACGGTAGATAGCCGGTTCATTACAGTGGACGCGTAACTTGCATTCACCACATTTCCAGCGTCGAAAATGAAGAAAGTTGCATCTGCGCTATCGTCACTGGCTCTAGTGACATTCACTATCTGAAACACGAAAAATGCCGAGTCAGAGTCAGAAACAACCTGTACAGTGAAACAAACAGTAACATAGTACAGTACTGCATGGTTTGATCCACAGATGAAGAAGTTAGAACCACACTGCATGGTAAAAAAACGAAACAAACAAACAAACAAAACAGTACCACACTAAAAGAATGGTCACTCTGTATGAGAGTATGTCATTAACCCTTTAAGCCCCGAGGGGTCTCCCTGTGACGAGTAAAATCGTCTGGCATTGGCCAGAGTAAAATCTGTAAAGACACTATTGGGGCTTGAAGGGTTAATATGGCCACGATGAATTTTTTGTGAAATTAATATACTTCGTGTTACCGTGGCACTAATGCTTCCGACAGCTCTTCTTTTTCTGCTTGAGGTTTTGCCCTTCCCAGTTTGATACACTCTGGCCAACTTGTCTGCCAAGTCATTTCTGAAAGCGAAGTCTCCAAGATCTTGTTCAGCGATGACGTGTATACCGATGATTACGTAATCCGTTCGAGATGCCGTCAGAGAGTCTGGGACATACACTGGCACAAGGACCTAGGAAGAAAATTTGAGAAGAAACGTAATTTTATTTCTGCTGCTTAAGGTTAATTTTAGAGTTTGAACTCATGACAACAGCGAAGCGTCTAACTGGATGCGAACATAAGGCGATCGATAGGACACATACTCGCTGAATATTTCTCGTTGAATTTCATGGCAGAACTATTTATCAATTAGACCCTTCATGTTTTAGTATCACCCAACTAGTCGGAAAGAAAAGGCAATAATAAAGTTAGTAAATGGCATTTGAAGAAATATTTATTTGGGAATAAAACAAAAGAAAGCGTCACGAATTTCGCTACTCGAGGACTATTACTAATAGTCCTCTAGTAGCGTGGCCAATCAGATTGCTGCATTTACATTAGTCCACTTGTTGGGACAAAAGTAGGGCTCTCACTAAGGGCCGGGGGCAGGGGATTTCCCCCGGCTACTCGGAGCTTGACCCCCGGCTACTTTCGTCGTTAAATTAAACCAAACGAGCACCCGAAAATTCTAAATTAAAAAAGAGATGAGCGTGGTCTATGACCGCTTGCGGCTTCCCAGGCAACTAACAACAAATACCTGGCAACTTGAAATCTTAGTGACAACCCTGCTAAAGTCAGTTATTTTACGAATTCTATCCAAATCTATTAATGGCTTGGCCCCACAATATCTCATTGGAGAATTTAGGCATGCTAGAGAAATACACAGTTATCATACCAGACATCGAGATCTGCTGCGCATTCCTCTAGCTAAAACTAGTAAATACCAAGGTAGCTTTCGCATAAATGGAGCACGCACATTTAACACGCTTCCGCTTGCTATAAGAAAGAGCTTGACTCTTGTAGAGTTTAAAACTAAGGCGAAACGTTTTTTCAAGACTTAGAATGAATTAGGAATACGACTTCAAATTTAATTGTCTTTATATGTAACCTGTAATGTAATTCTTATTTTTTTGTATTTTGTAATATTATGTTACACAGGACTCTACTTAAACTAGCTATGCTAAATAGATGTTCCTGTTAAAATATTAAAATAAATAAATAAATAAAAATAATTCTTTTTTTTACTCGTGTAGTCTGGCAAGACGAAATGTCGGTTGTGATGAGGGTAACTATACTGACAGTTTCATTTGATAACCCACGAAGCAACAACTTCTGTGCATAGGTAGGTAGGTATGCAGCTCTCTATTTATACTCGGTAACAGTAAAAATCTTCAGTATTTACAATAATACTCCAATTAGTTTAATAAAATTACATAAGAATTGAAACTACTAAAAGTACTGTTTTGCAAGATGACCGAGTATAAACTCAATTGCGAGATTGGTTTCCCCCATGAACTGGCCGATAGATTTAATCTGTTTGATACATTCGCATATACGATGTCGTTTTTGAAGTCTCAAAAATCGCCCAATAACGCGGTGCGTGTATTGTGAGGCACATGCGGTAAACAGTTCATACATATAATAGAGAATTAAACTCGGTTTGATAATGTTCGGCGAAATGTCTAACCAAAGAAAACATTTGAAAGGTCACATTTCCTGTCAGGGAGGAAGAACGGACAATTAGCAGGAGGAGCGTCCTATGTGTTGGGTGTCAGTTCCAGCAAAGCACCAAATGCAACTTCGTTCCCAGGATCCTCTTCTTCCCGTCCCCTGGAGCGAGAGGGAACAGGAAGAAGAGGACCCTGGGAACGAGGTTTTACCAAATGAAACTATAATTATTAAGCACTTATATTTCCCGCGAAACTTGGAAACCGAGGGAGGAAACTCCAAAAAGCTCTATGTAACTAACAGCAAAAACTCATAAAATACTAAGTAAGGATGTTTAATGGGGCAGTTTAATTGGTTGGTAATGAAATAGTTTTTTTGTTTTATTGCTGCAAAACAGGAGTTACAAATAGCACCATCTGCTCATGTGCAAGGGTTAAAGCCTAATAAGGAAAAGACACGCTCCTGGTAATGGCGGGTCTCCTTCGCAATCGTGGCCTGGCTCGTCACGAAACGCTTCTCCTGAGAGTGGCGTGACGAGCCAAACAAGGACTGTGAAGCCTAGGAGACTGGGTCATGGGTTCTTGGGAGGAAAGATTATTCCCATGACTCAACTTTACCTGCACTTCTAACTTTGCTGTGAGTATGTTTACATTTGACACTTCAAAGGTCTTCACAACATCTGTTTGGTTAACTTCCGTGCCGTCGACCGTGATAAAGAACTCCAAGTAGACAACGTCGTTCGGTTCGCGCAGAATGGTACTGATCTACCAAAAGGAAATACGAGTTACATCACGCTAAACTAAAAGATGTGAGGACCGGCGGCAGGTTATATGAAAAACTTGGAAATTTTTGCCGTAAGCTTGTATATTAAAAGTCAACGTAGAGTCGAGAATTCGTGATGATTCTGAAAATAGAAAGTTAAGAAGGTTACGGAATACGATGAATGTAATGACAAACGGTTTTGCTCCCAATTTAGAAAAGTATTTCACCTACAGTTCAGAGAGGAATAGAAGAGGGAAATTGTCAAATATATCTTTCAACATTTCCACTAACCGTCGCTTCTACATCGCTGGAACTGCTTAGTCCTTTTCGTTCCTTATAGCAACCAGCAAGTTTGGTTTCTAACTTCTGTTTATTCTCTGGAATGGAGACATTGTTTTCGGCAAAGTCCTTTATAAGCACTGACACCACCGCATGTGACGGTGGAGGAACAGTCGCGGGTCCAACTAGCGCCACAGGTTTTTGTATGACCTAACGAGAAAATTATACTTAAGTAAGCCACAGAAAAAAGGGCAAACAACTGTGCTCAAAGTGCGGGATAACACGGATCACGGTGAACATCAACTGAAGGTGGTACACACGTATGTTGAGCCTGACTCCAAGTTCTCGCAAAAGGAGTCTAACCTACAACATCCGATTACTAGTTCGAACACTCTACCCCTGAGCTATAGAAGACTCGTGGGAGCAAGGTTATTAAACTAGGTTCATGGGACAAACATCCTGCATACTTCTAGGATTTGAATGTCAATGAAAAGCTACGAAAATACATTTGTTTTCCAAGCATCACGGTATTCGCCATGTAGAGACGATAGCAATGTGGTACTTTAAGTCTCTATGCAGATCTTGGTACCGTCTCATTGATGCATAAATTCATTGATCACTACACGATGCATCCACACTTTATTCTCACTCCCTCCGTCTAACCTAAGTTCCAGTAAGAGAAGTTCCAGCGGACTTGGGAAAGGGAACAAACATTAAAAACTGAACTTAGACTCGTCGAGAATCCGGACTTCCAGGAGGCTGACCAACTGAAAAAAACTCGGACTGAAGGTGCTTCACGTAAGGGTGTGCCCAGAGCGAGAATTGACCCGGTATGCCCTGATTTAGACTCCAGCACTCTGACTAATCACCATGCGTTGGACTAGCATCCCATCCTGGGGGGGTGCCACTGAAACCGGGATAAGCTGTGGCCGTGTGGGCCTCAAGGCCCGTTGTGGTGTGTGCCTTTTACTCTGACTAATCAGACAGGCTGCTTTATAAAAATCCAAAAAAATTTATATACACTTCTGATGACAAAAGTCGATCATGACATTTTTACAAACCTCATAATTAATCAATGTACCCAGCTGGGTTCCAGTCAGTGCATCATAGGGTTTCACTGCATCAACACTTCTTAATCTCTGGTTGTTTTTGGTGACGAAAAACAACACGTCGACGTTTTCTGAGTTGTCAATACGCTTGCTGTCGTTGACCTGAAAAAGGCGGCATAAGAGAGGTAATGCACAATGGCGGCCTCGACGTGTCTTCAAAAAGGACTCTAATCCATGTAGTTTGGGTCCCTATCAATGCATATCATTATTTCATGAAAAGATGCACTCCCTTTACCAGAATAATCTTACTTAGAAATTGAGCATAACATAGACCCAAGTGTTTAATTCATGCTAGGAGCGTGCCCATCGTAAGAAAAGATACCACATATTTATATTCATCTGCATGGAATTACGAGCACACAGTAATAAACAGTATGTTTCCAGGTCCATTGTGTTTAATAAGGGTGTAACTGATATGGTCCTGGAAGGAGCCCTGCGATGAACTAGCATCGGGAGTAACAATACTTGTCAGTACTTCAGGATACAAATACCATGTAGACCTCGAGTGCAACTTTGACTTTGATCTTTCATTATCCCCTTGCCGTCTACTACAGAAAACAAAACCCAAACTTCTACACAAACTGTCTATATTAACCACTTACTGTTACTTTGATATTGTCAGTTGCCCTTCTTCGCCTTTTTGCTGACACCTTTTCACCCAAAAGATAGGCTTCTGCAAGTGTTCCTGCCAACTTTGTTGTGAATTCATTGGTCTGGATATCCTCATTTGATGACACAACAATTTGCGCATGCATCAGTGCCTCAGAAATTGGAATCTGAGTTGATGGGAACACGGAGCTTGTTGCCGCTGAATGAGCTGAACTTGTTGGACTGATAGTATCACTCGTCAGCACTTTTGCAGTTGTTGTTAAAGTGGAACCAACAACTTCAGTTGCACGTTCTTGAGAAGCAGTTTTATTAGTTGAACTGGTAACTCCACTTGTAGGCATCTGGGAGACCTTCGTGGTAGACGTGACGACTAGCGGAGTCTTTGACACGATGGCATCACTACTACTCGATACACTACTCGCTGATGATGTCTTAGTCCTGGATAATGATGCCTTAGCGCTGGGGGATGATACCTCAGTATTGGAGGATGATACCTCAGTACTGGAGGATGATACCTCAGTACTGGAGGATGATACCTCAGTACTGAAGGATGATGCCTCAGTACTGGAGAATGATGCCTTCATACTGATCCGACGTGAAGACAGGGAAGTTGTCAATGTTTTACCGACTTTGCTGGGTAATACAGATGGCAACAGACTTGACTGGGACGCAACGCTTGGACCAAAACTCAACTCGCTGCGCCTTGTAGTTAACACAGACGAAAAGGCAGGCGGTGACACAGAATTAACGTTGACAACAAGGACAGTTGTACGCGATGAGACAACAGACAAAGAAAGACTGGGTTCAACTGTGATATTCACAGTTATCAAGACAATTTGCGACGTTTGTGCGCTTGAAGCGTTAACAGTAAGAGATGGTAACACCACCACAGAGCTTGAATCAACTGAGGAGGTTGCCTTTATTGCCAGTGATGTACTATTGGCTGGAACTGATGTTAACGTTGACGTAGGCGATGGCTCAAGTGTGGGTTGAACCACTCGCGTGGTATAAACCACATAACAGATTCCGAGACTGGAGAGTGTCACTAAGAAATTCTGTTTAAACGTAGAGCTTTGATCAGGTCTAACAGATGTGATGACCACTGACTGATTCCTGGAAGACAAGACTGTCATGGACGATGCGGACGTTAGTGCTGGAGTCATCATCGTAGTCTGTCTACTACCGTCAGTGTGAGGTGAATGTGATATCCCCTGGGATGAGAGGAAGGCAGTTGGAGACAAGGTTGAAGACGTGCCAACTATTTCTGTAGTTCCCATCAGGGAAGCACTTTTCATCCGCTTGCTAGTTACTTCAAGCGATGGATATCCACTGCTTTCACTGGTTAAAGATGGAGATAACGAAATTCCTTGGCTTCTTCCAAGGGATTGACCGAGTACGCTGGACTGTACTGTGGCCAAAGGAACAGTGAATGAAGCTGAGGGACCATCTGAGCGTGAAGGTGAGCTAAGTCCATCATGTGAAGTGTCTAAGGAGTATGAAGCCCCAGTAACGGTGTTACTGTGCAAAGACATTGACGAGTGCTGCACCGTAACAGAGTATGAAGCCGTAGCGGGAGTGCTTTTATCCACGATTGTTGAGGATTCCAGCGTCTCCACCGGGGAGGAAACCAAAGCTGATGCACTACTGTCCAAAACTCCAGAGGAATTTACCATGACGGTAAAGGAAGCAAACGTAGTATTTCCTCGGTCCACTGAAATCAGTGACGGTTTGGAAGATAACTCTAACACGTTCGCGGATACACTAGCTGGCGACGAGGGCACCTGTGTAGTTGCAATGGAAGCAGTTTCATTGTTTTGAGAAGTTTGAGTAGATGATATCACCGTAAATTCAGTAATTGATGAGGTCACCTCGGAAATACTCGTGCTGTTGAAAACTGGTGCCAATGATTGGGAAATCTGCATCGTAAGGCCTTCGCCAACTGATGCCGAAGACTGCATCTGAGAAGAAATTACACTTCCTTTTTGCACAGAACTTGAACTAACGTTTTCCATTGGAAAAACCAATGTCAGGGTTTTTGCAGTGGAAGCACGTTGACTCCCGGAGGCCTCCAGGGCCTTGGATGGTGAAACATGGGTAGAGGCTATATGTCCTGACACGGTCATAGCCATAGATGAGGATGTTTCAACAGAGGAATCATGTAGATTCTGTGAGGAAGACGCACTCGACAATAAAGTTTCCGATGGTGAGGACCTCAAAGCACTGCCTTGCATACTTGGAGTAATTTCAGTACTTGCTGGTCCACGGGCACTACCATGCACAACACTCTGTCCAGGAATGGATGAAAAGCTGGAAATCTTTGAAGCATTGGATGGGACACTCGATGATGTTGTTACTTCCACACTTAGAGTACTGACTTCCATACTCAAAGTTCTACTCAATGACGCACCTTTTATTGATGAGATCTGTGGAATCTCGATAGTCTGACTTGAACTTTGACTGTAAGATATCGATACAGGTACAGATGTAAGTTCATGGCTGGTAGCATTAGCATTCGTAATACTACTGTCCGAGATAAGTGTTTGACTTGAATTTTCAATAAGAGAATTAGATACTGATGGAACAGCCACCTGACTAGATGATGGGTTTTCAGTAACACTTGTCGGTGTTGGTCTACCAGTCATGATAGTTTGAGATGGCATCTGCGAGGAATAACTGGAGTGACTTCCAGATGTTGACACAACAGGGGTTAAGAAATAAGAGCTCACTGTACTGTTAACCCCGTCTCCCGCTGCCCTTCTACGGCGTCGTTTGGCAGGGGGAGCAAACGGGACAAATGTAGATGATACAGGCGGGTTGGATACAGTAGATATTGACTGTTCCAAGCTTGAACTAAACGCTGGACTTGTTGACAGCTGTAGCTGAGACAATTTCCCTGTAGTAGTAACCGAAAGAGACTCTTGAGACTGCACTGTTGAAATAACTGCAGCTACATTTGATCCAGCTGTACTGTCAGACTTGATAAAGGTGACAGAAAGACCTGCCCCTTTAACAGTTGAATATTGTGCCAATGTTGGAGAAACCTTCCCTGTAAACAAACCAGGATGAGCACTTGAGCTAACAATACTTGTCCCTGTTTCTGTTGATGCTGAAGTCACTGATACAATTGTTGCTGATATGTTCAGTGTTTCCAATGATGAAGTCAATGAAGCAGATTTGAAAGTCCTGGGATGGACACTTGAACTGAAATTACTTGAAGCTGTTATTGGTTCTGATGACCTTACAACAGATTGTTTTGAAGCTGTGGGTACTTCGATAACTTGTGTACTACTCAATGTGCCTTGGGAACCTAACAATTTATCTGAAGCACTTAATGCAGACACTGTTGTTGGCACTGACAGCGTTGTTTTAGATGCAAGGGTATCTGTGCTCAATACATCAGAAACTGACTCAGATGACAAACTGGGATGTACAATCATGGACATTGAAATAAGTGGCATGCTACTCATTATGGGTGGCAATACAGACAAACTGACACGTGTTAAAGCAACTGCTGGAGTTTTTGTTTCACTTCTTGTGCTCGGCAATTCAGAGGAATGTGTCACTGTGACAGTTGGAAGCCCTGAACTGAGGCTAGTTGCACTGCCAATGTCCAGAGTAACACTTGGAATTCTTGTTCCAGGAGTCAGACTTTGGTTAGCTGTCGTTACTGAAGTGACTGTCTTTTCCACCACATAGTAGATGTAACAAGGTGTCGAATAAGACGTAACAATAAACATATCTTTGACTGATGTGTTCCTAGGTGTGACAGAAGCAGAGGAAGAGACTGGATGATCAGCAAGCGAAGTAGCAGTAGTTGCTGCAGTCAGAGTAGAACGATCAATCAATTTTGTTGTTGTAGTCACAGCAGATGGTACTACAGTCAGACTTGTTTGAACGATAAAATCACTACTTGTATTCACAGCTTCTCTTAACACAGAAGTAAAAATGTCTTTGGACACTGCAGTGCCAGTTGACACTGGTGTTGCAGATGGATTAGTAGTGAGGCTTGATGGCCCAATTAAATCTGTTGATGGAGCCATAGGTGATGGCATCACAGTGCTTCTTAGGACTGATGCAGATGGTGTTACAGAAAAAGATTCTGATGCATGAAAAAGTGAAAACGTTATGCTTCTAGTCTTGCTAGAGAGAGTCAAACTTGAAAATGACTCCACTTCTCTTGACAGTGTGGTGGATAATTCCTTAGAGCCCATACCAAAAGTATGCTGCGAATCACTAACTAGAACAGAAATTGACGAAGTAATGGCGGGGATATTTTTCACTGGTTGTTTGCTTGCAGCTGACGAGGTATGCTGAAGATTTTCACTTGACAGTGACAATGGTGACGTTATCCTCGTACTGACTGCTTTGATACTTATAGCACTTGTACTTCCTCTACCTGAGCTCACAACCATTAATGGATGCTTGCTCTGTGTTATAACAGAATTATTGGCTGTACGCGATACAGATGAATCTAATGGTACTATAGTTGATGTTGAATTTGCTGGCTGCTGACTTAAGGATGTGGTTACATTTAAGATGTCCCTTTTTGTGGACTGAATCACCACTCCATGACCTGACCGGGAAGTCTGAATAGGTGTAGAAGTACTTACTGATTCAAAAATACCAGTAATTGCATTACTTTTCATAGCTGTGAGTGACAAATTGGGTACAGATGAAGAATTAGAAGCAACTGTCACTTGACTTGCCATATTGGTATAATTGAGGCTCTCTGTGATAAGTGACATAACTGTAGTTGACCGCAGGTTCTCGCTTTGTACTGGCTGACTGGAGTGGCTCATTACTGAGGATGAAGCAGCTACTGCCAAAGATGTTAAAAGAATCTTTACTTCCAGACTTGAGTCCTGAGTCTTATTAGTAAGAGTAACAGAACTTGCTGTTTGGTTGCCTGCTACATTTGTAGACTGTGTAAAGTTTGCAGCCTGACTTTTCTGTTGCACTGAAGATGACAGCATTGTCAAGCTGTCACTAAAAGTTCTTGTTATTTCCCCAGAAGATGTATCTAAAATACTTGCTGGACTTGAAACATTAAAGAGTTCAATATTAGATGTATGTGTTGAAGATGATAGGAGTGTTTTCCTAATTATACCAGTAGTGCTCTGCAAAATATTTATACTACGGTTGTCACTTTGAGAAGTTGCTAAAGGTGAAGTAGCAACATAGCTTAACGTTCTTGTTGATTTTAACTCATTTGATGCTTGAATTAAAGTAGCACTTGCTGAATGACTGAAAGACAAAGGAAGCTTAAAGTTGCTGGTTGACAAAGCTGCTGCTGTTGTGGCATTATTACCTGTGGAAAGAGGAGAAAGTGAAGCATAAAATGTACAGCTGTATGATCATAGTGAACCACCAGGCTGTAACCCTGTTAACATTCCTTGAACTTGCGTCCTTCAAATTCATCCATAGTCATATCCAACATTTAAAATTACTTTTTTGGTAGTCATCCACATGAAAAAGTGTACTAAACTGTGGTACAAATGCATTTTACTATAGAGCTACAGTAAGAACCTCAAAACACAGAGATCTCCAATAAATACAGATGCATGACAATTAGTATCAAAGCGTGTTTAAACTGAAGGCCACTTTGATTGCTGCATGGTTGCACACTCAAATAGTAACCAAAACAATAAATATATTACTTTGCTTTGCAAGATTTGAAAATTAAGACCACATTGAGGAGGGGTAATCTTGAAATCAAATTATTTAACTGAGCTACAAAGAAAAATGTTTAATATTGAATGCTTTGAAAATTAGCCAAACTCATCTCAAAATGGAGCTTAACAATGGATAATCGCAAACGTATTTTTCTCAATGTATGAACAAGCAAAGAAAAAAATGCCGAACAGAAACGTGTAGAATAAGTTTGGGAATAAGTAACAGTTTGTATTTTCAAGCTTGCAAAGGGTTAGTATGCTGCCAGGTTTTTTTCTGCAAGACAAACCGTAAGTTTGAAAGAACCGCGAACACAAGCCAAGTCCCCATGGACATGTCTCAAACATTTATAAAAACACGGTCATTAACAAGATCCCAAAGAAGTTTTTACAGTAAGTATAAAATTTACTCGACAGAAAATTGACATGTAGACTGGATTATGACGCTTGACCTAAAGATTTGGTTCATGAACATGTAGTTCTCTGTGATAGCATCTGAACTGGTTTTCGTGATTTGCATATACTATTCGACGGCCTACATATTTGATGACTGAATCATCTAGAACTTCGACGAGTGATTCTCGTCCAGAGACTTAAAATATGCCAACTTAAAACACAAACTTTAATTACGAATCAAATCAGAAGACAGAAGCTGCAACTGATAATTTCCTAAATAATGGAAAATACATAGGTCCTTAAGCCTTACAGCGTTTATTTTTCCGATATAAAAACACAGTCTAGCAAAAGTACGTTTCAAAGTGACGTTTCTACCCAAAAGGACTGACGATGTATAAAATAACTGTACTGTAAATGTGTAATTTTTCTTTGCAGTCCTGTTCTTTATACGGGTTAAACGTTTTGGGAGATGTTTGTTGCGCAACAGGACAACAATTTTTCGCATCGAGGGAAGATTTCCTTTCATCCGCTTATATTCCTGTTTAATGCAACCGTTACGATAAGAATCTCAAGTCAACGTACTTTTACCACGGCATGTTTTATACGCTTTCAAACAAATTTCTTTTAACTGATAAATATTCGCATAATCTGAAAGTCTTCCCTAAAGGTCGGAAGTACAAATCAACAGAACACAGTGAAACATAAACTCATCAATTTTACAGATTCTGTATGAATCTTAGTAATATAATAAATAACAAAAACCTCGGTACAAAGTTATACGATACAATGAGGTTAACCGACGTAACTTACCAATACTTGCACCATCCGATGTCGATAAAGATGCGCTCGAGTTTAATGACGAATCCTGGATGCTTGAAGACAGAGCGCTACCTTCACTAGAGATCACTGGTACAATGCTGGAGACAGAACTAGGACTGGAGGTTTGGCTAGCTGCATTCGATGTTGTTGAAAACCTGACGAAAACCACGATATGTAAACATACATTTAAAATCCTTCTTCTGTGTTTGTAACACGCCATACTTGTTGAATTCGTGTTCACGACATCGGGATTGGTACAACGACCGCTCGTTCACTTGAAATTAAATAAAGCTCGTTATTTCTCTTTGGTGTTTGCAATCTCCAATTACCATAATACCATAGCGACTCTACTTTGTTTATCATTCTAAACGACGCAGCGCCGAATAGAAACGACAGAGTCATGTGACTTTTCCGGACGCTTCTTGAATGGGAAATCTAGAACAAAAAAAGAAATACCAAACGAGCGAAAAGTCGGAATGACAACATGATGACCATTAACCGACCTCGACACTAAACTATAGTTAAAAACGTTTGTGAATTCCTTCGCAACATTTTAGAATGCTTTTACAGTTTAAAGTGAAATGAAAGTACTAAATGGGAGCCCCGCTTTTAGGCCTGGCTAAATCTATATATTACACTTGATGTATGGTCCCGAGTTAGTTTTGTTTTCCCGAGAGTCCTGATGTTTCAGTCCAGGGAAAGTCCAGGGAAACATCAGAACTCGAGGGAAAACAAGACTACTAGTTTCTCGAGGGACCATACATTAAGTGCTTTGTTATGTATTTAGACTTTCCCTTAGAAAAAAAAAATAGACAAAATGTTAACAAAGAACGCCGAGAAGCGGCGCAAATATGGTTAATGGTTAATTTCATCAGGAATAGAATACAGTACATTGATAATTTGTATTTTTTGTAGAATATACTCCATGACTTTGTAGGTAGAAATACCGTACTAATGGCAGACGAAAGTTTAGACAAAAATCATAGCGAGTTAAAAGCAAAACAACCACTGGGATACATTTAACTCTTCTCTCAACCGTTTCTTCTTTAACCCTTTAAGCCCCGAGGGGTCTCCCGGTGACGAGTAAAATCTATAAAGTCACTCTCTGGGTTTAAAGGGCTCAATTCTACCTTTTCCATTTAGACTTTCCCTTAGACAAAACAAACAAACAAACGAAGACGGTTCAACTTGCGCGCGGGCAACAACTGCGCAATTGTTGCGCTATGATTTTTGTCTAAACTTTCGTCTGCCATTAGTACGGTATTTCTACCTACAAAGTCATGGAGTATATTCTACAAAAAATACAAATTATCAATGTACTGTATTCTATTCCTGATGAAATTAACCATTAACCATATTTGCGCCGCTTCTCGGCGTTCTTTGTTAACATTTTGTCTATTTTCTCGAGCCCGGACTCTTTCTGCTTTTCGGCGTTCTTCGCTATAATTTCGCCTCCTTTCTCTTTCCCGAGAGCGCCTTCTTTGGCGATCTTCTTCGCTCATTCTTCCCCAGTTAATTCTTGCTCTCTTCCGCTCTCTTTCCCGTTGCTCTTCACCTTATTTAACCCTGTGTTTTGCGGAAGTCGTATTTCTAGTATTTTCTCTGCTATTGTTTGTTGACATAGCAATAGAAATTGTTTCGTTTATCCTTTAGTAAAACTTTAACAGTGTAGAGTAACAATATTGTGTCTCAATAAGACAATGAACTGAAAATTTATCTTTCAGTCGTCAACGCAATTTGCCGCCAAAAATACGCGGGCTACCAGAACTCGAGACTTGAGCCCACGATCTAGTAAATCAATTACTGATCAGCGGACAGCTTCCAAACAAAACACGTCACCTCGATGAGTTGACACATGAGCCCACAATATGGTCATGTGATGCTGGTCAGTGGCTATCCCGTTTTGACAGCTGTCAATTGACCATCTTGTCTATGTCCAATATAAAAGATGTGGATTTGCCAAGACACGCCTGGGATACCACTCCCTTCCTTTTGATAGTCTCCCCACCCTACCCGTACAATCTGTAGACGCGTACGTACGTACGCTCGGTCAGTCACGTGACAACCAAACGAAAAGAGGTTGACGATATTCCATGAGTATGGGGCTCTGCCCCACGCACGCGAAGCGCGCGTGGGAGCCCCGCTATAATAATCACTTCGCCTTCGGCGCATACTTTAAAGGCTGGAAGAGAGTTTAGACTGCTGCCTAGAAAAACGTGCAATTTTGTTATTAATACACTGGTGATTATTTAAAAAAAAGAAAAGAAAAAGCATTGTACAACACGAAAAAATTTTATTTCATCAAAAGCGCGCGAACGACTGGCAGCCATTTTGTTCGTCGAGATGATTATCGGCTGATAATCCGTGATGGCGAACCAATCAGAGCGCGCGATTTTGTATAATCACCTGAGCAATTATACTAAAAACACATATGGCAATGTGCTGTGGGCATCGTGTGACATCAAAGGGAAAACTATATCGTGTAAACATTCAGTTGCCGCGAAAAGTTCTTATATTAATATTACTTGAAAGTGTTGGGTCCTTGTTCTCTATTTCAACTTCTCTTGACAATAAATTGAAAGTGAAGATTCACGTTTCAGTTTCGCACATTCGGTCGTTCACAAATTTAATTTAAATATATTTTAATCACGGTAGTGTTTAGTAAGCTTCGAAAGGTGTTGCTTGAACAATTGAAAGCCTCAATGTAATAATTTCATTCAATGTTATAAAAGAAAGCATTTCTCTCCCCAGAGATTAATTTGCAAAACGTTTTCCTATACTTTCACCTGTCCACTAGACACAATGTAAACACCGGTACGCTATTCCATATATGTCTAACAAGAGAGTACTGAGGTCATTCAAGTCACATCAGATTAGTCACGAAATTTATTCATTTCAGTAAGAAAGCGACCGAACCCTCATATACATAAATATTGTCGCCTGAATGTGATTGACCGAGACGCAATGGAGTTTTTTCAAGATCTAAGAATACCAGTGCCAGGAGCCTTCGAGTCACCGAGTTTGACTCGAGTTGGGCGATTTCAACGCGGTATAATAACATTCACTCTCTGTTGTGTTCCGTTGTTACACGCGTTTCAGTGGCATCGAAGGGAAAACTCACTGAAGACTGGTTTTCGCTGCAGAAATAGATATGGAGATACCGAGATCAGCATAAATGACGATCTCGCAGTGAAACAACGCCTTATAGAGTACAGCGACACGTACAGTGTCATTTCGCCAACAATTTTTCTTTTCTATCTTGTGTTAAATCTCATGGTAATCTGCCTCTACATGTCCTACGTATCTGAGCGATTCAACGCGTGGCTCAAGCTAACTACATCAAAACAACGATGGAAAACTACGACAGAGCTGAAAGCTTTATCAGCTGTGTTCACAGCTCACGTTTTTCAACTCAGTTGGAGGATTATTCTCGCGGTTTCGTTTGTTCTATACAGCTGTCTGGCGCATTGGGTTGTTCTACCATCCGAACTGGAATATTTTAGCGATCGAACGGTTGCTTCCTTTGTTTTTGGCGATGCTTCAATCATTACAATATGTTCCTCTGATCAAGCGTTCGAGTCATCAATGTTTAACATTGCTCTGTTGACGTTCATTGTATTCTGTGGGATTTTAAGCCTGACGGAACTAGTATACACATGGCACGAAACAAAAGGGTTCCATAGAATCTCAGACTATTATTTTTGCATGTTTCTGTTGCAGCAGAATGGCGTGACAGGCGCGATTAATATGCAGATTCTGAAGGAATTGTTTTTAGAGGAACAAAAGGAGTTAATTAATTTAAAAGTAGAGATGAATGAAGTCGAGCGACTTAGGTTTCCTCCTTTGCCAGCTGCACATGGAATGTCAGGTCGTTTTACCAATGACTCTAATATTTCTATTTGTCACAAGAATACAAAATACAAAGGAACTAAAAAGCATAAACACAGGCAAGAGCTGTTTAGAACGTACAGTACGAAAAGAAGAGATCCAGTCAAAAGCCTTGAAGATCTTATTAAACCAGGTGGGGATTCGAGGGATCCGAAGAGGATATTAGTCACTGGTGAGACAGGAACTGGTAAAACGGAACTGACTTTCCAACTTACAAAACACTTTGGAGCTGGTTCGTCGCCTAAAGGAAAAGACCAGCGAAACCTCAATTTTTTGTTTTCTTTCAGTTTCAAAGAACTCAGTCTTTTTCGAGATAATTTGTTTAGTTTACAAGAGTTTCTTAGTTGTTCTGCGTGCTCCGCGAAAGTTGGGGACACCGTTTATCAACACATCGTCGAAAATCCTGAAGAGGTTCTTCTCATATTCGACGGTTTGAACGAATGGGGCATCAAATCCTCTATAGAACAGGCAGGCATTGCCAAAGAGAAGGACGGGAAGACGTCCCCTATCTCACTCGTTTTGAAGATTCTCTCTGGTCAACTTTTACGCGGATCTGTCGTCGTTGTCACCTCAAGGCCAACACCATTACTCTCAGAAATGCAAGAAATAATTGTCTTTGACAGATTTGTAGAGCTTGGCTACTTTAAACCAGGACGTGTTCGAGAATACGTAAAAGAATTTTTCCAGGGCAACGTAGAGCTTGGCAGTTTTTTAAGTGATAAGATTCTTGGAGATGAAAATTTGAAAGCTCTTTGCAGTGTGCCCCAAAATTGCAATTTGTTTTGTTCGTGTGTTGAACTTGAAACCTTGTCGGTACGATCTCAAACCGACGAACAAATTGAGAACCTCAAAATGCCAGCAACGACTACTGAACTCTTTCAAAGAGTGATTGACTTGTGCACATTCAATGAAGCTACTCCTGACCGTTGTCCATCACAGCAGGTTAAAGTAATCTCTCAGGAATTAATTAACAAGCTTTCTCGTCTTGCATTTCAAGGAATGGTTAACGAAAGACACGTGTTCAGCAGAGACGATGCTAGTTTTAAAGAGATGAGCGTAAGTGAGGTTGAATACCTGGTGGAAATCGGCCTTTTGCAATATTTAGACGGTAGAAACGCAAGTTCCACACAACAGAGTAAGTTTTGCTTCAGCCAGCTAACCATGCAAGAATTTTTTGCTGCACGTAGGATAGTTCTATCAACTTCCGTGAAAGAGTTCCGAGACTTTCTTGAGAAAGCAAACGAGACCCATTGCATGACATTGCAGTTCGTAGCAGGCTTATGCAAGGATGGCGGCAGGACAGGTGCAAATATTTTTGTGTGCCTACTGCAACATCTCACAGAAAGCATCCAAATCAATAGCTTTGCACACGAGCCTGCCATTGATCATCGAGGCATTGTCTTTCTGTGTAAGTGTCTCTTCGAAAACAAGTCGAAATTGGGTCATGCTTTTGCAAGAGAGGCCACGTCTGCTTTGAAGGCGAGACACATCATCTTCACCGATGTTGGTACTGGTCCACCAGAAACACAAGCCATTCTGTACTGTATCCGAGAAGCGATGGGCGAGAATATTACAAAGCTGACCGTCGAATCTAATGCTTTTGGTGACTTCGGACTTGGCCAGATAACATCATGCGTTTGCCATATGACGTGTAAGCTGGATCAAGTGAATGTAACCAGATCGAACATTACAGACGATGGAATGCTTTCTTTCCTTGAACTATCTGCAGGACAATCCTATATTTCACTGAGGATTCTTGGACTTCGTGGAAATAGAATCACCAGCGAAGGTGCAAAGTATCTTGCCTGCGTCCTGTTCAACGATTGGTGTCATTTGCAAGAAATTCACCTTGGAAACAATAAGATAGGTGATTTAGGAGTGCAGTACTTCAGTGAGGCACTCTGCAGCGACAATTGTATAATCCACACCTTGGACATGAGCTCCAATGGAATTACCCACAACGGGTTGTTCTATTTGAGCGCTGCTCTAAGTAACCCATCATGTAGTGTGAGGACATTGTACCTGCAGAAGAACAAGATTCTAGATGTCGGGATGGAAGACCTCTGCGAAGCGCTCTGCAAAGACGAATGTAACCTTCGGGTTCTCTTCGCCAGTTCCAACGACATCACCGACAGAGGAATCAAATTTGTGGAAAAGGCGCTCGCACACAGGTCATGCAACCTCCAAGAACTTTACCTTGGTTACAACAAAGTCACCGACGCGGGTGTGAAGAGCTTATTGCAAGCACTGCCAAGTCACCAAGTTAACCTCAAAGTGCTGTCATTGGCCAATAATCCAATTACGGAAGTTGGAGTGAAGATGCTTGCTAACGCATTACGGAATTCAAGCTGTAATCTTAGTAGGCTCTGTATCAGTCTGGGAAGATCACAAGCAATGCCAGCTACTAAGGCTTCAAAGCTTCAGGTCCGCTATGTGAATGCGTTTTAATCAACATGGCCTGCTTCTACTGAGTAGTTTTAATGAAGGAATGGAAACTAATAAACTTGTCTTCTTGACGTCTCGACAGTCTTTCTCTTCCTTTTTTCTGTTCCAGTTTTTCCTTTTTTATATTGCAGTTTCATTTTTTGTTTGTTCTTTTTTTTCAGAAACTGTTCAACAGTACCCAGGGTTAATAGTTGTGCCATTGCTTAGTGTTCCTCGATCGGAGGATACCCTAGCGGAACATTGTTCCCATACTCAAAGTGATCGTAAACAGGATCTTTGGAAGTTTGCCGCGAATCCCTCCCAATTATTTTTAGGACTCTCCCGGGCTATTGGATTTGTGGGGGGATTGGCATTGAAACTTTAAATGTATTTTTTTTTTGTTTCCATAATCTTATAACGGGACAATAATAAATAACCTTGAATTCACTGTCGAAAGTTACTTCGCGATTGTTTCGCTTTTGCGTTGATACAATAGGTGATTAATTAAAGAACCCCACACCACTCTACCAGCAAATTGTATTAAAACTAGAACCAAAGCCCACTCTCTCCCTAACGCATTTTCCCGCGTTTGTTGCCATTTACCTTGAGTTTTAATTGGTAGAATGGACCTTGTGCCTGTCATGATTGGCCCGAAATTTTCTTTCGATTTTGAGACTACGACAGCCAACTGAATCTTGAAAAGTAAGGAATTTTCCCAAAATTTCCTCCGCCACAAGGCTTGTCATGTTAATCCTTCCGCATTCACGAAGTAAACATTAAAGCGCTCTCCACTTTCCCTTAATATGAATGTCACTCCCTTCAGAACCCCCAAGACGAATGATTAAGGCCGGTCTTCTTTAACACCAATGTATAAGGCATGCGCAAAGACACGCGCACTCAGTGGACCACTCATGGCTTGGGACATTTAAGGGAAACGGGGAAATATTAGGTGACTTTGTCAGGGCAAAGGATTTGTTTCAAGCATACCATTTTTCAAATGTTAACGTGAAGATGCTTGGGCTCAACACTCCCCACTCAGAAATAAAATGGTCTACCACTAACATAACATGAGAAGTTTTGCGACACATGCCACGCCAATAAAAATAATTTTATTGAATACTTCAAGCCATTATGGGCTCCAATTAATCAATTGTTTTATATTTACAACAAACGTCGCCATTACAACGGTCATTTAAAAATCAGACCTCCACAGCAATGATCACCGAAAACTGTACTTGTTTATGTTGTGGTTCAATTTTATCCTTGGTTTGAATTTTATTTTCCTTTGGTTTCAAACTCATTATCATACATTACCATACCAAAAAACAAAGGAAAATAAAATTTAACCCAAGAAAAAAATTGAACCACAACATTTACAACTACCTACTCACTCATGAGATCAAGCACTAGCTCGCCAGATGGCGAGAAGAAATTGTAGATACCCGAAATCACTAACGGCGGTTCTAGCCTAAAAAGTTGAAACAGTGCGGATATTACCAAAGCTACTTATTATAAATATTCCTATTTCCCATTAAGTTCACGCTGATCCCCACAAAGGTATAGCAAAAACTGCTCCTTACTATAGAGCGTTTTTACATGACGTCACAGCAGCCATATTGGTGTTCCAAAACAATGAAACGGCGGCCATGTTGGTGTTCCAAACTAATCCTCTGGGAGTTGAACTCTTTTCTCATGTAAAAACGTTCTTTTGTTCCAAAAAATTTGCATGGCTGCTGGCCACGTGAGTGAAAACGCTCTATTAGAACTTGCAAATAGTAATACAATTACTTTTCATTGAGAAGTGAATTCTTTTAAACCGGAAAATGAGTGTTTCATCACCAGGCGTACAGGATAATATTAAATTAATTTATGATATTAAACTTGGATGTATCAATTTGTTTTCAGCTAAACTGAAGTAAACTATAAACCACACACGCACTAACTATTCATACATTAAACAGGTCTAACCAAAATCGGCAAAAAGGTCGATTATTAGAAACATACAATTGTAAAATACACTCTTAATTTCAAATCTAAAACTCTCACTTCAGAGCATCTTAATTCTATCATGAAATGCTTCAGAACTCCACACAACTGTGTACAATACGGGTCCTCCTTTCCCCTTTGCCAATAAAATGGAGTCACATGGGGTGACGCCCTTTAAAATCAGTAATTGTGTATTTCATGTCGCAGCTACACATTCCAAGTGGTTTATGCAATTTACAGGGTAGGCAACTCATGTATGCTACACAATGGTTTCTCATAAGGACGGATATCAGTAAGCGTACATTATCACCATTATTCGCCAATACACGCAACAGTAAAGAATAATTTAAGAACCTCCCGTAAGTACAGAATTGTGAAATTATATAAAATGATAACCAAATTAATAGGGGCAAATAAACTCATTCTATTTCAATAACTCTTAAAATGCCTTCTCAAACAGCAAAACCCGAAACAGATGCATGACTTCTTTTAACTGAATTTGTGAGGTATATAATAAATACATAGGTTTCTCACACTGTTAACAAGATCGCCAAAAGCTTACATTGTTGATAATGAAACCACTAACGCCGACTTCGATAAATCTTATATATACCGACAACTGCTTTATTAGACTATGTGACCTAGCCTTTTGATTACATAAGGCTTGGCGCACCAACACCATCACCCCTACCCGCTGGGTAAATCAGTAGTGCGTCGCGAATACCCCACCCCTTAATAAGGTTATTTTCTTTGCCACTCTGACTTCTTATAAAGAACGAAATGTCATCTCCAACAACAATTACACGGTGAACAAATGCAAATACTTCAATGCGCGTCACCACTGGTTTGCAAAAGGACCAATAACAAGAACACCACATTTTGACCAATTTACAGCAATAAAGTAGAAACAAAAGCAAAGTCCTACATAAAATCAACAGCGCTTAAATCCCATATAAGTAAAAGAGGGCACTTAATGAAAACGGTTGGTTCACTGTTCGCCCCCTAACCAATCCCCCTCCCTCAACCCAGACACAAACACACACACCCACAAAAACACACAACTCAGAAAGGAGTTGCTTTAACTAGGAAAACTGATGTCTCATTTGAAACACCGTCCCAAAAACGATGTCCGCTAAAGAATCACTGAAACAGGTTCCATGTTCGTGTTTTCTCTATTTCACGAATCGCACCTCATTATGTGCTTCCTGGACTCTATTTCTCATTTACAGGTGTTCAAATTGTCAACGTTTCACTCGGATGAGAGCAAGCTAAAAGTGTTCAACACAAAAGCTATTTAAACACCTCTTCCTTTGATTTTAAATCATAAATATTTTAACTGCTAAATATTTACTTATTTTCACCCCTTATAAAATATGAATACAATAATAGAAATGGCCAAATTCTGACCAAGTTTGAATCGCAATTTATCACGGCCCTGTTCCAACAAAGCCGATTAGATAGGATACAGGGTCATGCGCTGACTATTATTTACGGCTCACTCGCAGGGTTAGCAGTAATCGACCTGGTACGAACTAGGCTCTGATCAGTGGTTTGAAGCTAAACAACCAACCACACCGGTCGATTACTAATAAATGTTTCTACATAATAAATAGTGAGTTTTAGGGATCTCTCTTCTAGTAAGTAGTCCTGTCAGGCTGTCAGGGATTTATTTCCGAGTTTGCAGTTCTCTTGCGCCATCCATGCGCTTTTCTTAAATTTGCGACAATTTAAGATACGTATCACTGGGCTTAACAGTACACGAACTAGTTGCGTGATTTGAGCGTCGCGAGACTAGTTTCTCGCGTGATCAGAGCCTCGAGTGATTCAATTACGGGTTAGAGACTGAAATGAGTGGTTTGTTTACAAATACACGCACGCGCTGGCTGTAAAATGAACGAGAAATTGTCAATACAGTATTGACAATTTCGAGTTCATTTTACAGCCAGCAAGTGCGTGTATTTGTAAACAAACCACGAATTTCAAGTCTCTTACCCTTTTAATATTCAATCTGAGTTCAATGAAATACAAAACTTGCCATTTTGATGCCAGCCGTTGTGTGATGGCATGATGTATTCTCATTAGTGCACGGTTACTAGGTGATGACGTGACGTATCACAAAATCACGTGATTGAGTTTAGCCAATCACGCGCATGGATTTAGTACATTAAATGAAGATTAAATATTAATACACAACACATTTCGAACATCTCTGGAATTACACCAAAGGAAATCTTTTTCTATTACCTGCACCAACAACCTCGTCTAAAAATGCTACAAAACCGATAAATACTCATTTTTTGACGCAAAACACTGAAGAACAAACATGGTTACCGTGCGGCTAACTATAGCTTTCAAAGGAGCCGCAACACTATGGAAAAATGAAAAGGATAAAACCTACTTGCTCCTGGAACGCGAGAATTAAAAGCTTGGGCCACACTGTATGGCGCAAGGCGCGTAAAAATCAAAATGGTCCGGTCTACTTTAAGGCAAAGACTAAACACTACTCCTAGCATTTTGTTTGCAAACGTAGGTTTTTAACCGTGCAGTGCGACCATTTACTTTCGAAAATTTGAAGAACTACACTTACAGTTTTAGAGTGTAATAATTCTGAAGTGATTCCTTCACCAGGTGAAAAATTCGCACACTATCTACATTGTTTTATTTACTTACGATTCACACATAATTTCTCATGTCGCAGCTCAAGCAATTCAAAAAGGCATATTTAAAATTTCTCAATAAAGTTTTACAATTCCAGAGAAAATGTTCATAAAAGCTGATAATTATCCTGGATAATTTGTTTACCCCAAGAAAAACGAAGCTTATTCATGTATTATCCTGTGATTATACAGTTTGTAGTTCTTTTAGAGATTAATTACTCGAGCTAAAATAATTGAATTGAGCACTTTTCTATTCGTTACGTCCACAAAGAGTAAATAAAAGAACCCATTCTTTGCGACCACTGCGCTAGTAATTTAGTCAAGGAAAGAAACCTCTGGGGTTTGTAGGGCTAGAGTTCAAAATATACCTTCCATATGGGTTATACGTACCATTGGGAACCACACTGTACGCCTTAACAGCTCCCATAACCGGATTCTGCAGCCTAGGATTTATATACGACGATGGAGCTGGGTAACCGACGCCAGCCAACGCAAGACTAGGCTGTACAGCCGCCTGGCAACTTCCTCGGGAAAGAATTTGTCTTTGAGGAAGGACTGGATTTACAAACGACGGCGCTGCGCCACCAGCTGACGTCACGTAAGTGTAAGGTACATGAGCCGGTACTGGGCCCGCAGTGGTGATCCGAGCAACGCCGGTGTACAGCGGCTGTGACACAAACTGAGTATGCGCAGGAGGAAGGATGACGACTGAGTTGCCATCTTGGAACGAGTCATTACCGCAGCAACGCGATTCATTACCAGGAACGAGGAGAGTCTGGGAAGGAGCATACGGGAGTGTAGGCGAGATGTACGACGTGCCAATGTGTTGAGTGTAGTGAGGAAAAACGCCCAGGGAACTGGGACGTCCTGATTTCGAAGGACTCCGCTGAGCTGCCTGTGGTTCACAGTTGTGAGTTGCAAAGCGTACCGACTGATCGCTATTCTGTAAACCGCCCACTGCATGGTTCACGTGGGCCACAGTTTGCTGCGAGGGAACTGCCATGCATTTCTCCAGCGCCATGTTCTGAGGTCTTGAATACCTCTCCATAGCGTCTCCTCCTTCACCTTTCTCATCTGCACTTTCAGTATCAGAACAATACAGTGAGCCGCCGTTTTTGACCCGCTGACCACCAGTATTAAAACTGACACCAGCCTCCCCGGGTTGCTCCACATTATGAGGATTCCCGTATGTAGTCGACGAGACCATTTCTTCTGAAGAAATACCGCTTATGAAACTCACATTTACGCGGGCATTCTCCATGGATTCATTAAGACTAGGACTGACGCTACCAATTGAAAACGATGACGTCACAATACACTCATCGTCATCATCTTCATCTTCATCGTCACCAAAGCCGTCACAGTGATCATCATGTTCGGTGACGTCACAATGTTCTGTGTCATCATCTCCGTCAATTTCCTCTTCATCAATTTCATTCTCTACGCTGCGCACATTGAGTTCAGTTTTGTTAGTTTCAAGGGACTGAGGCTCCATTTCGTCACTGGAGCTGGAAATGGTTATCACGCTAGGAGATGAAGGTGAATCGGAAATCTCTATGGGTGAAGATGTCTCTTTCGCTACCACATTAGAACAATCTCCATGGAGACCGAAGCCCAAGGGGCTCGGCACTTGGTTGCGATCGCTAAAAAAATGCGTTCTATCAGCGTAGGTCGTGCGCCTTCCGGGAGACGACACGGTACGGCGAAGAGGTCTGTGACTGCTGGGTATGCCCAGTGGTACGTGACCGCTGGCCGCATTTTGAAACGTGTTGGGGGGCAGCTGCCATGGTAACAGACCGGCAGGGATGTGAGGACCATTCCAAACAGGGGGCGGGGCGACAGGCTGCTGCATGACAGGCATAACAGAGAACAGAACAGATCCCGCGGGACGGGACCACTCGTGACTTATCAAATGGCGCGGCTGCAGAAAGTAGGAAACAATTTGAAATTAACATTCAATTACAGAAAGCAATAAACTATATCACAAACAGAAAGTCGGCGTACCTCTCTTGGTCTTTCAAATCCGTCGCCATCCTGCAAGAGAAAACACAAATGAAATCAGTTAAGCAAAATCAGGTCATGGGCGAACAAGAAGCCCCCAATAAGATTATTTCTATCCGTAGTGGTGTGGGGCATTTTTCAAAGTCTAGTCAAATATTTGTTCAATGTCATTTACTTTAGTGATCGCACCACCTGGAACACCGGGCAAAAATAACGATTGATAACAGCCACTAGACCTACCATGTGATAAGCACCGGGACTGGGCTCTGCTGAAATGTAACCGTTATCATCGGATCCACGCCACGCACCGACTGGAGGCGGGTTCATTGGTCGGCTTCAAACGTAAGAAAAAAACGGGGTTTTTTTGTTAAATCTTCGTACCGTGGAGTCCCACCCTCGGGGCAAAGGCAATGATCAAGTCTGGACAAGAATTACCCATATTACACCACGCTAGTCATCTTGGCCTTTCCGAAATAGGAACAGTTGTCAGAACAACGCCAATCTCTTGGTGGCCACTTCAAAGAGGAGAAACCAACTGACGAACCCATATCGGGAAAGCCAAAAGGAATCACCTAGGTCGCTTGACAGAGGTTTAACTTTATTCTAAAACCGTTTAACAGAGTAGACACTCAATGGAGATCGTACTGTACCTCCATTATCACATAGCACCAATATTCACGAGATTAGGGGACTGCATCTCCTTCAACTCAATTTTTTTTTGGAATATAGGGTTTAAAGTTGCTTCAATAATACGGAAATCAAATCAACTGCACGTATATCAAAAAAATGTCTTATCACCTAGGGTTGTCCATTCCTTGCAGATTCTCAGGTATGACTGGTTGAACCGTTGACATGCCAACAGCGTTGGTCCAGTGTGAGAGAAACTGAAAACAAACGCCCTTCGATTTTAAAAACTGTGTCAAGCAATAAGTCACTAATAATATGAAAGACTAGACTTGGAGAAATTCTTCGCAACCATATCAGCAATAGCAAACGCATCAGAGAACGCAAACGAAATCAAGCACCGTGGCATAATTGGATTTATAAAATGTTCGAGTAATTGCGCGCGCTGTGATTGGTCAGTTCGAGTTCATTATAACTCCATAAAGCACTCTGCTTACGTCACGCGCGTGCATTATAACTCAACATATGCACGCAAGCTACGTCACGAAATAAGAAAACGTTTGTTTCTTGCCACAAAGGGAACGGTTTTACTTTTCATTCAGCATTTAAGCCAATAAAAAGAAAGCATGTACATGTAAGGAGAATACTTATTGTGATTAATTAAAATTCGCAATCCTTTTCTTGTTTAATATGTCTTTATGTTAATGTGGTGGTTTACATTTTATAAAAGAAATAAAAAAACGCGCCCTTCGTGCATTGTTGAGTTATACAAGCACTTGGGAATTTTTAAGAACACTCAAGAAGTGCGAGAAGCACTCGGCTGCGCCTCGTGCTTCTCTATGCACTTCTCTCGTGTTCTTAAAAATTCCCGCGTGCTTATATAACTCAACAATGCACTCGGGCGCGTTTTTTATTTCTATATTATTATATGGATAATTGTGTTTTACCGGAAACTAAAACGCTTACCAGTCGTTTCGTACCCACGACCAGTTCGTACCCAGCTCGGACGATTCGTACCCAACAAATTAAGACGTTTCGTACCCATCCTATTACCAAGTTGTTTTGTGTCAAACAGTATCTTTTTATTGTTAGGTATTTTGTTTTTACTTCTTACATTTGACACAGTGCAAAGTTAAAGTGTTCAATTCAAGTAATAACTGGCCTGTCGATGTTAGCTATTGATTTGTGTTGAGCGCGCTCGGATTTAACCGGAACCTGTTCAATCTAAAGTTAAATCTAATCAATCAGTGACTTGACTTCGCTTCGCTTGACTTCGCTTAAATATGTTTTTTTAAAATAAACAAAAGGGGTTTACTTGTATCCTACTCGTTACATCTTTAACGACATGTTGCACGCAACAATCGAGTAGCCGATCACAAAAAGAATTTGTGAAGCTTGTGTTGCGCGTGCTTAAGCCCGTTTTCTTAGTCAAGATGCACTTATGAATCAAGGAGGATAAACAGTCAACATCATTCAAGGTAACTTCGGTTGATCTTGATCTTTGATCATTCTCAAAGATGCTTTTTGTTATGAATGTTGACCATGGTACGAATCGTCTACATTTGGGTACGAATCGTCTGGGTACGAACTGGTCGTGGGTACGAAACGACTGGATACCACTAAAACACTCGTACTTTCCATATTTTCGCTCAGTGAAGATGTGAAAAAGTTATGTCCCAAATGTCCCGGATGAACGCGCGCGTCCTAACAAAATTTTCGCGCTTGCTTCTTGTCCATATAATAAAAAGAACATTACACAGTGGCTTTATTTTCTCGTGTTAAAAACAACATTTTACTCGTTCGCTCCGTTCGCTCGTAAAATATTGTTTTCACCACTCGAAAATAAAATTCATATGTTCAAGCAAATACGACTCGCTTTTGCATCGCTCAAAACAGCTTCGTTCATATCAGAAGCAATATAAAACACTCGATACCTGTGCTTCATCAACCATTTAACACCTCGCCGTTTGCCAAAAATACTGCGCTGCACGTCGCATTTTCAACCGTCAGTGACTCACAGATAAATTATTTTTTATGAGATGAAACACCAAACGTAATATGTAACACCAAAAGACGAGACTGCTTTCAACCATGTCCTTTTTCAAACTAAACCCATATGTGTTTATACTGCAAGAGTCAAATCATCAATTTTGTTTCTATCTACAATGCAAAATGTATGTGATCTGTTAAATATCATTCAGAATTTTAGATATCTTTCCTCCTTAACTAGTCAATGGTCGAAAGTACATTACACACATTGTAAAATCGATCAGACACTATGTAGAATCTATGCAAATGCTGTCACAGAGTGTGTAAAACCTGTGCTGATGTCTCATACATGCTTTTACCAGATCCTATGTTGTTTCTATGCCAGGACTATGTTTTTTGTATGAGAAATGCTATATTTTCGAAAGTCAAACGGAACCCACTTAAAAGCTATGCAGGTTTTAGAACTAGGAATAAAGGAAGAAACGAGATAGTTTCTGCATAGCCTATAAATACAATTTACTTAGCTTTTGGACCTCACACTCAACTTTATAGACAACTGAATTGACCACTACCTGTAAAGTAGGATCTGATCCAAAGCGCTTTGGAGCCCACGTCTGTAGAGGAACACTCTGAAATATTAACAGTTTTTTTTTTCAGTGTCGAAGTAACATACTCAGAAAATGTGCTGTCTACTAACTTGTTTAGTGTTCAAAATAATGCTGTGAACTTAGTGATGTATTAACTGTGCACTTTAGCGTCCGTCAGTCAGCAACAACCAACGTAGTAATTATAATCCTAACCGTGGCAAATACAGACTTGTACAGTTACACCAGTGAGGAACTAACCTTAGCATAAAGTCCCGAGGTAGCTGCTAAAGTTATCGTAGCTTGGGGAACAGTCATAGATACCATAACTGGTCTGGTCTGTAACATAAGAGCAATAAAGAATTTACTTTTGAGTGGAAGCAGAGTTTCAATGAATCACCTAAAAACACTAACTAATTTGTGCTTGGAATGGCTAGGGATGCAAACAGTTCCATAGTACTGTTCAGAGCATTCCAAAAAAGGTCAGACTGCATGGTTTGATTCACAAATGAAAAGGTTAGCAATACAGTGTAGTAAAACAAACAGAATCATGGAACAGTATTACTCCATAGCTTTCCAAAGAAAAGTCACACTGCATGGTTTGATCCTCAAATGGAAAAGTTAGAATCACACTGTAGAGTAAAACAAACAGTGTCACCACACAAATTGTTCAGTAATTAACAAACTTTCCAAAGAGTATTGATGCAGCATGGTTTGATCTACGAATGCAAAAAGTTAAAACCCCACTAAATAGTAAAACAAACAGGCCACAGGAGAGTACTGTTAACAACATAAGCTTTTCAAAGACAGTACTGTACTGTTACATGCATTTCAAAGGAGTAGTTATACCTCATCCACTGATGAAAAAGTTAGAGACAGACTGTAAAACAGTCACATCAAATTTTTCAGGAGAGCACAGTATGTATTGCAATATTAGTACCTGTTGTGTAGCTGGCTGAGGACCAAACAGATGCCTCTGGGGGGAGGTGTTGTCTGGTTGACACACAATAGAATGTTGTTGTATGAAGCGTGGACTACGGAAATCAGGAGCTGGTGGCTGGAGGCTTGGCTGCTGAAAGAGAGCAAAACAAAGTAAGTATGGTTTCATATCATTTACAAGAATCTATTTAAATTCAACTTAACTTTACTTTTTCCTTTATCCACTTATGTCAGGCATGGAAACCACAACAGCAAATGGCAATTACTGTGGTCCCTTTAAAATTCCCTGATTGAAATGGAATTTAGAGGGGTTGGTTTTTAAGGAGGGCGGAAAACTGCAGAACCCAGAGAAGCAAGGAGATCAGAACCAACAACAAATGCAACCTACATGAGAAAGCGGGAAACAAACCCGGGTCAGAGGTGAGTGCTCTCACCACTGCACCAACCTGGCTCTCCCAAAAGTGCGCTGAGATTTGATTACTACAGTTGTAGGAATCCTGGACTTTCTCCTGTTCCTACATATAAATTGCACACTGGACTCTACTAGGTAAAACATGTTGCTCTGCATTGCACAAACTGGTCATTGCACTACAAGTCCCGGGCAGAGGGTGCCTCGGAAAAAAAAAAATCTTAAGAGATGCTGTCAACTTGTGTTCATCTTCCTGTTTTATGCTACTCATCATAAAATCATGCAGTCAACATTAAAATTTTGTGCAACTCTAATGACCTCAAATCTCTGCACATTTTTAGCAAACTTTCAAGAATTTTACAGCTATTTCTGGGTTCATTACGTGTAGTTGAAATTCCCTAGAGAAAGAGCCCTATGTGCTACTCCCTGCGCGCTCACTTGTGAGATGTTGTTCTTGTCACTCAAACATAAAATTCCTATCCTCATGCTAACATGTAATTTTCTTGTCATCATATAGACAAAAACACATAAGACATTCATTTGGCAGCTTTGTACACAAACTGAACTGTGCAAGGCGGGAAATGACGTCATCGATATTCTCACTAGTGAGGATATGGAAAATATGCTGATACAGTCCCAGATGTAGTTTAATATGAATTTTATGAGTGGTGTATTTCAGGGTTTTCAATAAGAATTGTAGCAGCAGGAGAACTGTGTAAAGTAACAGGAGAATATTCTGAAAGCACTCCATGTCTGAATTTAAAACAAGCTACGGCCATCTAAATTTTGCCTGAAGAATTCTTTGCAGTAGCCGGAGAATTCTCCGATCTCTGATACCTAATGAACACCCTGGCAATTCCCAGTAAAGCATTCACGTCTAAACTATCATTCCATATTACTGGTAAAGGAAACAAATGCAACAAATCCTGGCCATGAAAACAAAAGAGTTATATCATATAAACGTTGTTTGTTACAGTAAATTTTTAAAGAGCTCCTTGGTACCATGCAAAACTAGGGTAAAAAAGCGTCCTTAAACAGGCAAGTACTTGAACTGTCCATCCAGTGGTTTCTTAGAAAAAATGGTCATGTTTCAGCTAACTTGGTTTTTGAGGCTGATTTTTGAGGTGAAGATTTTAAACCCTAGGCTAATCATTCCTATTTTGTTTCAAAAATTGTACTGAAAACATATTAAACAAAGGTTATCAACAGTCACAACAGTTACACAGTGAGCCATCAGCTTGCCATTTACTTTTGTAAGCATGAGGTCTAAATTATTAAGTTCTTTAACAGCAAGGTTAGCTCCCTTTTTAGCACTCACCAGTGTCTGAAGAGGTGCAACTGGGAGACTGGTGAGTGAAACAAACTGCTCCCCAACTGATGGTTGAGGCACATTGATTGTACGATCCTGAGTCACCATGGCTTCATTACAGGGCACTGGGACATGAAGGAACGAGTTTGCTGCGGCCCGAGGGAGGCCTATCAGGGAGGTGCCGGGCACTTGAGGTGACTGCTCCATTGAACCACGGTTATATCTACACACCTGCATGCTTTTCACTGCCAAGTTGAATCTGCAAGTCAACATAATGAAACACAGCACATTTTTTCCCAACCATGTAAGAATGATAATACTTTTGTGTTGTACTGTAAACAAGTATACATTCCAACAGACATCCTTTGAAAATATGAAGGATTTGGAAAATGAATTAAGACTCTGACTTTCCAAACAACCATTAAAATTTTTGGATTAATTCACCCTTGGTTCCAATTTTATATCCTTTGTTTTTTAACATGGTATTATACGATAATGTGCTGAAACAAAAGAAAATAAATTTCAAACCAAGATTTAAGTCAAACCACAACACACATATTTGGGCAATCTGCTGTCAAATCAAAAATTTGTTGTAATCACTAAAATGTGCTTCTTTGAAAGTTCCATCAATTTTTATCACCTTTTTTCTAAACAATGTCTTTATATATAATTCAGGAAAAGTTGAATATTGATCAACTCCAGGAGTTAAAGATATAAAAATTAGAAATACTCACGTGTTACAATGCGCATAATCAACAAGATGCGATAACGTGATAAATGGATGGCTAAGAGCTTCATCTGGTGTGACTCTCTTGTCAGGATCAATGACCAGTGTCCGCTTCAATAAGTCGGTGAACTCATATCTAGGTTGGAAAAGTTAAATTTCAGCTACTGCATAAGAAATAGTTGAAGACAAATTAAGTTGAAGAACCTGCACTTTCAAAGAGAAAAAACTTAACAATGCAATGTTTATCAAGGACATTAAGCCAAACTGAGACAATATTTGAATATACATGTACCTGTCAATCTTCTCTGCCAAACGTTCATTGCCACCAATGTTATTGGGCAGATTAACTTGAGCTATGTCATCTAGGCAGTTGAAAATGTACTTTCTTGCCTCTTGCGACTTTATTTTTGTCTCTCGTTCATGCTCACTACCAGACTGAAAAAGCAAGACCACAATGACATAAATTTTAAGTAATTCAGGTGCAGACCACAAGAAGTACACACTACCAGAGATTATCATGGCTTCTGTAACAGGCACAGTAATGTAATAGCATGTCAGATTTTAAAACAGGAGGTAAGACCCCCTATCATGGCACTGTGTTTTTTCTTGAGCATAAGGCACAACCCTCCCAACCCAACCAATCCAAAGCCCATACCTCTTTCCACTACACCATCAAGCCTCCAAAATATTACCAAGAGTTCAAAAAGGAATTGAATTTATGGACAAAATATATTGGCCACGTTCTTTTTTCTGTTTTCCTTGATGGAAATGTAAGAGAGGTCAATAAAAATGTAAAAAAAAACAAGGCCTATATCTAGCTCACTAGACCAAACAAGCTTCATCAATTTAGGATTCATTACATGCAGGCCATTTAGTATTGTTTTGTTGCAGGAGGACAAAGCATGAAATCTTGTTTGGACAAGATAGGCCCATCTTGTCCACTTGGGCAACCAAACAGAACCCAGGAGTTACCTCAATATCTAGCCAGCTTGCAGAACCAGCCATATAATAAGGCCTTAACAGGGCTCGACTTTCAGAAAAAAATCTTGGGGCCACCTGGCCTCCAAGTTTTCATTTTTGGTCGCCAGGACAAGTATTCTAGTCGCCAAAATTATCTTCAAGAAAAAATAGAATATAATACACTAAAGGTCTTTTAATAAACCTCAACAAATGATTTCATTGGCTTCATACACGAACACGAAAGTATCAGAGTATTGAACTCAATAAGAAATTTTAAAACTAAATCAAAAAATCTTGGGGCAAGCCTGGCGACCAGGCATGAAAACTTAGTCGCCAGTGAATAAAATCTAGTCGCATTGGCGACCCCACAGGTCGTAACGTCAAGCCCAGCTGCTTAATTGTGTCGTATCACTGCAGTTTACCTTCAATTTCCATTCTAAAAGTCCAGTTGCAGCATGAACAACTTTCTTGAAAAACTTGGGTGTCTTGGACCCATTACTGAGCAAGTGATCATTGGGAAGGCCTTGTGTCTGTGAGATGTAGCGGATCTAAACACAAACCAGAGTCGACAAAAAAGTAAAAAATTATAGCTTATTTTACTGCAGGTACGTAACAGACAATTGCTGACCTTGTATAACTTGATATTTAACAGAAAAAGGCTGTCAGATTACAACCACTCCACTCACAACACCATTCTTTCTTACCTGTTTGACAAAGAAAAAGTTGAAAAAGTAACCGATTCTTTGGGCTAATTGAAATTTCAGAATCTGGGATTTTTTCACAAGATGAAATTTTGGATAGTAAATTCTGGAGAAGCTTGATTTTAGCATGGATTTGAGGGGTATTAAAATAAAAAGGATGATTGGTCTATAGAGAATACCAAGGTATAGATTTCCCACATTCAATCACCTCAGATATATAGTAGGGATATACTTGCTTTTAAAATCTAGTTATAAAGTTATTCACAACCTTTTAGGCCTTTTTGTTTAGGTCCATTTTAGTCTTGGCTTTATAAATCAGAGAGGTTTAGGACAGGGGGCAGGAGGGGAGGGGGGGGGAGTTAATTTATGACCCTATTTGCACCTTCTTGACATTTTAAATCTGGGAAACCCCACCTGGATTTCATATACTAAGTATAATCTTCTACCACGCAATGCAGCATATTAACAATTTTAGGTGTTGCAAATTTATCAGACACATGTACCTGGTCATATTCAGAAGAACCAGGATACAAAGGCCATCCTAAGAATAACTCAGCAATCACGCAGCCGAGGGACCATGTATCGATCGCTTCACAGAATGGAAGACCTAAAATCACCTCAGGGGCTCTGTGGAATAAAATGTTTTGTAATGAGCACCTGAATTTCTGTCACAGCATCAACTGGTCACACAATGGATCTTCAGGAGTAATCATGAGTTAATGTCTGGTTGGATTGACAATGCAAAAAAATTGTACAATAATTAATTTTGACCAATCTTATCTGATGTAGGGTGCTCTGTGAAGTAAAATGAACAGAAATTCGCACCTTGGCTTCTGTCATATCACTCACCCAAAACCAATTCCAATGTACATAAGAAAATTCTAATAACTGGAAATATAATGTGGCAATGCCTGTGTGTAAAATGACAAAGCACAGGGAAAATGCAACATAATGCGTTAGGCAAACCACGTCCTGAATAATCAGTACCTGTACTGAATTCAGATTTCCTATCTACATATTATGCATTTAACCAGACGTTGTTTAATAAGTTATACAGAATTTTAACAAACCATCCATCTACAGTGTATCTGTTTTAACACTGCTTTGTATTGATCTTTCTGTCATGCAACTATCACACATGAACAAGGTCATATGACAAGGACCTTAGTGTGGTACTAACAAAGTGCATTGCACTTATAGATCAAAGAATTGGCAATGATAATAGGACGTTAATCACACAGCCAGTTGAATCATCTTTATGATTTGCGAAAGCTGTACAATTTTGCGCGAGCACAAAGTCATGACTATGTAATTCATCATCAAAATGTTTGAGGGAAAATAAAAACAATTACCAAGCCGTTGTAAAAAAAAAAAACAACAACAAAAGCAAACTTCTTATAATAAAGAGATTTTTTTTCATGGTCCTGTAAATCTAATGGCTGTTCCTTATCTACAGCTGATCTCTCTCTATGAGGATTACATTTCTCTTATTTCAGCATTCAATGTATTCAAAAATTAATGATCAGTATTGCACAAACACAATTTCTAATCTAGAAATTTTACATCTACTTAAGAAAAAATATACATAATTTCAGTGTGGACAGAAACATAGTAAGATATCAGACCCTCACAGTAGTATCAAAATTCTAAGCAATAGATTTTGCCTGAAATATGACCTGGCTGCATGGAACAGAAATTACTCACACACAATTTGACCTTACAAATACCAGAGCAATGCTCTTCCAGCCGAGTCACATAACCATCAGCCTGCGAGAATGCAAATACAGTGGTGGGTCCATATATGCACCTTTTTTGAATACGTAAAACAAATTGTGTATTTGCAGATGAAAATAAAGTTGATTACTATTCACCCTTGAGATTCAAGGCAGCCAAATAACTTTCAAAATATCTGCAGAATACAAGAAACTGGATAAATCAAACGAAGGGCTAACGCTCAAAACGTCAGCACCTCCCATTTACCTTACGGTGGTATAACTTGATTTATCCAGTTTCTTGTGTTTCAATTTCCCACCGACCCAGCACCAGTTTCTTTAGAAACTATCCCCACAATATCTGCAGAATAGTTTTGTTGAGAAATAATATTTCTTACAAAACAGAATTTCCTGTTGAACAGTAAAGATCTGCCTAAAATAACGATGGCTGGAGAAATAATTGGTTTATACAAAATTGCAGAGTTGTGCTGTCTTATAATAATATAATTACTGTTGGAGGTTAACTGTAGCTAGCAACTAAGATTCTTAATTGGATAAATATAAATTTTTAGGTTCAGGATTCTTAGGAACTGTGCAATTTTTCCTGAATAACCCAGCAAGGACTAGGTAGTTGTAACAACTAAAATACTGCTATATTTAGCAAAATTCCAAAATTAGACTAAGCACCAAGGTGAAAATATTCAAAGACCTCAATTTACAGGATGCAAAATATGTTGGCTTTCTAACTACACATTCACAAAACAATTAATTAGCAGTTCTTGTTCACTTCCACAAAAGCTGAGAGCTGTTAATATATTGAAAACCAAAAACAAAACGTGGACAGAAATGAAAACACAACTGAAATATTATCTTGGCAAAACAAAGAGACATAGAGCCAAAGATTATAACAGGGAATTGATAAAATTGTGTACCCTGCTATGCCGAAAAAAATTACTCCCGGACAAATTGGAAAGGTTGGCCAAGCACAATTTATTGTAGAAGTAAATTAAACGATGGACCATTAATTGCTTCCCTTTCAGCTGCTTTTATTTTGAATATCTAGTCGATGTGTAATTCCTTCGACAATATAACCCAATACGTAGCACAAGCATAGACAACTAACTCAAACAAAATTTTCTTCACTACAATTTTTCGTACTTTTCTGTACTACGGCGTTTCGCGCACACAAAACCCTAACACTACAACAGTAAAATTAAAGACGTGTTTTCCTACAAAATATCTAAGATGTGGCTACGTCCACAAAACCAATAGGACTAAAGCCACAAACTTGTTTTCAAACACCGAATGGCCTGCACGAACACAATCGGAGAAAACATCGACGAGATCAGCAATATAAAAGAAAATATTTAAACCAAGAAGCAAACATATTATTAAAGGAAACCGCCAAAGGAATATCCAAAGCTCTTTACGATTAATTTCTACAAGAGACTTTGATTTGTTCGTATACGTTTACTTAGTAAATTCGTGAGAGAAGCGCCAAGTGATCATGTATATACTTTTTTTGTGCTAACGTTAGCGATTAATTTCAAGAGGTAGTCTTAGTTGAAAACACTTACCTATAATAGCGACTCTGAAGGTAGGACGAACAGACGGCTTTGGAAACCTGCGTTGCTGATCCGAAGTCGATAACTTTCACTCGATATGGCTGCTTTTCAGGGTCCACAAGCATTATATTCTCTGGCTTTAAATCGGCGTGAATAAGTCCGAGAGATTTCAGCTTCGATAGCGCTACCAAGACTTGCTGAACGATCGGTCGAATGTGTCGTAAAGCGAGGGGATTAAACTTGGATTGTTTAAGATAGTCATAAAGGTTCTGTTGCAGCATTTCAAAGACAAGACATGTGTGATTCTTGTGTTGAAAGCACTCGATGGCTCGAACAAAGTTGAAAGCCTCCGAATTCTCCGCACTCAACTTCGCCAGAATGCCGATCTCGATCTGTCCTTGCCGAGCATAAGATGGATGGTCTTTCAGTATTTTTATAGCGTATAGCTCGTTGGTTCCTTTTTTCCAGCATTTTAAAACCTGTCCAAAAGTTCCTCGACCGAGAAACTCTAGAACTTCGTATCTTGAAGTCGCGGAATTTAATTCCTCATGGAGAACTACTTTATAATCCCCTTCGCTATTGCTATTACCCGTAGTTTTGGAATTTTGTCGCGATTTCTTTTCGCTGGTATCAGGAATCTTCAGTCCGCATCTTTTATATGTGTTTACGAGACTCCGTGTTAGACTTCGTAATGCGTTCGTCGTGTCAATATGCATTTCTTTTGTACAAAGGCCAGTGAAAATTGTTCCATTCGGCCTACAAAACGAACTAAACGCGCTCGAAGAGTGTGTAATAAGTTCGGCTTGAGCCATTTTTAAAACTCGGATAGCATCAAAAAATGTTTTTTTCAGTTCTTTGGGATGGCTTTGCCCAAGAAGCCATTAAACACATCAAATGTAGCTAGTTCACTCAACAATAAAAAAAATTGAGAATTTTAATCCGTTCTGCCACTGCTGTTCCCTCTACTGAAGTTGGCACACAACGTCCTTGTCGACTTCTCAGTTCAAAACCATTCTTTCTAAAAAAAAAAGGCGGAAGAAGACTGTTTCAATGTTCTGTACTCGTCAACAAAGAATCACTCAGGACGAACATATGATCGGGATTCTGAACTCAGATTTCCTGTAAACTCAGCAAGATTCTCCATTTTCCTGTCAATACCAGAGTGGGTACGACGAAATCCACGTTATTCCTTGGATAGCTGAGACAAAAATGACAGAAACTCGCCTTCCCATAGACGTCAAGTGCATCGAGTAGGACCAATATACCAGGACGATATATTGCCACACAGACAACCTTGGACAAAATACGAGATGCAAGATACGGTAAAATGTAATTCTAGGAAATTATGCGGTAAATTCCAAATCGATTGACCGATCTTTTTTAAAGTACCAAGACTTCCCCACTGCTTGCCTTCAAACGATTTTTGATACCGTACTGTTCACTTCACTAACACCGTAAAATCTTCACAAATGGCCTACCCGTGCACCATATGTAATATTTAAGCAATCTTCATAAATACTGCATAACTTGTTGTCATCGACTGTACGGTCCCCTTATGTACTCCAGCTTGCTTGGAATGATTTTTTTAAGCGATGTCCGTGGTATGAAGCTTGTTCCAGCGCCGAGAATAAAGTTTACTAATGAGAATCGTTCGGTGTTAAAAAATCCAATTCGCAGAAGACAAAGGAAGCCGTGAGAAACAAATAAGTTACCTATACAAAGCCTCGCCACGAAGAAATGAAGGATACATCAGCCAAGAATGACTCTACCTTGGCCTCTTGTATGTCTGCAATAAACGCCAGTTTAATTTCTTCCTCTTGATCAAAAATTCTCGCACGGTCATGTACGTACAGTAAAATCACTGTACACAGATTTCGATGAACGAACGAAACCAGGAAAGTCAACAAACGCTAAATAACCAGCTTGGAAGAAGAAGTAACCCACGGGAGACTTACAAACATACTTTTAGTGATGGACGAACTCAGCCTTGTTTCCGAGACGGGAAAAACTTAGCCGCCATACGACCAAAATACAAGGTTTTCGTACTCAGATTTATGGCATCGGGTTGATTTTGTAAGCTTTTATAACCGCGCGCCATGTTGGCTTCTGTGACGTACATCTGCTGAGAGTCTTGACCAATCAAATGCTGTAAACGAGAGTTTGCTCCATGACGTTGCGTATGTCACTTGTTGCTAGGAGAGAACTGAGATGGTGAGAAATGACGGAGATGTTGGGAAATCTTTTGAGTAAACCTAGTAACTCAGCTAATAGCTGCAAAACTGGGAAGGTTATAACTTCTTCTCACGATATCTATAATTTATTCCAATTTTTCATTTCTTCAACAAACAAATGCAATCATGGAACTCGTTCCAAATGTTGTTGGATACTTGGACAAATGTAAATTGCAGATGATCCTAATTGATCTATTGTCTGTTACATTTTGTTTCGAGACAAAAGTCGGCTAAGCAAGCGGCGTTATAAACAGAGGAAAAATAAACATATTGAGCTAAATTAGTTTGAAATAATACATATAATTTAGATCGGTTCTGTTAAGCACTTAACATTGCCGGTGCCTTTGGATTGGACAATTTCCTTTGATTCCACAGCAAACTTTGTTTGGGAGATTTTTGGTTTAAGAGCCTGAAACCTTTCGTTGCTCCTTCAAGGTTTTACTTTTTTAAAAACCAACTCGAGCTAAGGGAAGGTTTCGCCTTTTCGCTGGCCATGCTAAGGAAGAAAGAATTGAAAAAGAAGTAATCCGTCTTGTATAACCGTAATAGATGTGCAAAGCATATTTTACTATGCTTTACTAGTATATCATGGGCTGCGTCGGCGACCCTTGGGAAGAAGTCATTCCATAGCTCAGCTCTCGCAGCCTCTAGCATGGCGGCTTAACACTTGAGTGATTATACCCGTTTCTGGTGCATGTGCCAAACATTTAGGGTTCGAAAGGTTCTTTGCTTTAAAAGTTTTGAAGACTGGAAAAGGGAAAATAAACGGCCAGTTTGATTTTCCAGTCTATTCAATTTCCGGCCTGATTCTTGGGAGCGCAATTTTTGGAATTTCTATTTTTTTTTTTTTGTTCAATGCCATCTCCGGAAATCTTCCCTTCCGTATGATTTCAACACCTCTCCCAGGACCCAGCGACCGACATTTTTCGTTTAAGTCCAAAAATAAACGGCAGTATGTGTCGGTAGGATCTGAAATGACCCCGCTCACTTACGTTGGGTCATTTCCAATAACAATAGTCATGTCTACAGGTAGGTCCTTTAGTGTTACGAATTCGAAAATGCAAGCTTAAAAAGGTGAAAAAAGTAAGGAAATATTGAAGAAAATGAATTTATACTTATTGACTGCATTACCAAAGAATAACTCATCTGGAATAAGTTTGCAAAAAAATATGATTCCGAATACGTGAAGCCCATGATGGATCCGATCAATTTTTACATGAATATCATACATTTTTACGAACGGTGATGAGTTAAAGTGAACTCAAAAAATCAAAATGCTTTCAAACAAGAACTTGTATTAGTAGACTGCGTGCTGATCACGTGTCAATCTGTGAAGCCTCCAAACTTTTTGAGATATCACCACCTAAAAATAAACAGCTTTTTTCCTTTTTTGAGCAAGACATGGGAGGAACGCTATCCTTCTCTCTAACCGCACTAGAAGAAGTAACGACTGAATGAAGTTTAAGAATCAGGTTTCATTCTCCTCGGATTTTAAATGTGACAAAATTTATTTAAGGCGTCGGGGACTCCCCAACATCATAAATAAAATGAGTTTTCGACTATCGACTTAGAATGTCTAGTTAATTCTGAGAATTTTACATTTAGAGTCTTAAGCAGGAACGAAATAGCAAACCCTTCACAGTGCTATAACGGTTGTCAGTCATTTTGACTGATTTATTTAGTCTTGAGCGTCTGCTTTCACTTTTCCTTAGATACGAGCCCGAGAGTGGGGGGGAGGTTACTCCCATATATGGGCTAGATAGTTACGTGCCGCGAAATAGGGTATGGTTGAGGTTCTCGGTCCTTAAGTCCAATGTGTCCCTGGTGTGGTCCTTGGATAGGGTAGCTTATGCTATTAATAATTTTGTTTTTTCCTTGAATAGGGTGTCATTTTTCAGCTTTGGGCCTTAAAAGGGATATCAGTTTTCGCTTTCTTAGTCCTTAAATAGGCTTAGGGTTCACGAACCTTCGAGTATATTAAAAGCGTACCGCGGATTTGGTGGTAGGGGGTCGAGTGGGGATTGTTGAATGGGAGGAGGGCGGGAAAACGAGTGACAGCACTTCTGGGTGCTACTGGGCTTTGGTTGTCAAAGGTGTGTAAAGATTGCATGATCATTGACCACATGCACGAGCGAATCACTGGGATAATCGGAAGTCTGCCCTCAGATATTAAAGATTGCTCCTAACGAAGGATCAAAGTGGTGATCAAATTTGCTTTGAGAGCAAAAAATTACTTGGAACAGCACCAATCCCGTTGTCCATCTGGGAGGAAATGACGGGAATCGAAGTCATTTCAGTAGGTGTCGAACATTCAATCAACATTTCAGAGGGGCATGGGGGTGAGGGAGAAAGTATGTGAATTGGGAAAGGGAAAGGAGGTATAAGACAGGGTGGAAAAGGAGGTATATGAGGAGGGTGGAGAAGGTACATGAGGAGGGTGGGGTAGGATGTAAAAGACATGGTGGAGAAGGAGGTATATGAGGGTGGGGTAAGAAGAGGTATATGAAGGGAGGTTGGGGAGTAGGAGGTACATGACGGGGTGTGTGGGGGAGAAGGAAGTATATAAGGAGATTTGAAGGGAGGAGGAGAAGGTATATTAGTCAAGGTATGTTTGTCCCAATGAGTTCCGCCAAGAGTGCAGTAATCAGATCTTCAACGTTTTAAGGAATTATAAAATGACACGATACTTCAAACTTCCTAAGCTGGATTGCAATTCATTTAAAAAAATCTAAATGAAGAATAAGAAAACTATATCTGTTCAGTACTTTAAATATCAAATCCTACAGCGTGGTACGTAACCATTAGCAACAGCTGTAAAACAAACAACCAAACAAACGGTGAACACTGTTCCCAGTATCAACAAAATGCTATTAAAATACATCATTAAAACCTGCATAGAATAGATTTGAATACCAGCGGATTAGTAAAAATGGAAAGTAATAATAGTTAGACAGTTGCCGGAATAAAACGTTTTTAGTGTCTGAGAAGAAAACAGAATACAACTAGGCCAAGGTAGCGACTGCATTTGATTGGTTCAATAGCCTGTCAGTCACGGAAGAACGAAATTGGTACGAATAAGTCAAGCACGAATGAGTATAAGACTCCTGATATACAGTGAATATTTGAACGCAAGAACCAAGAAAGCTTAAATATTCAAAGAGATAAGGGTATTAACCAAGAGCTTGCGATAGCTTGCTCTTTGGTGTTTCTCGTCGGTGAGCACGAAGGGCAGTGATCACGAGGTCTAAAGCCCATTTAAATGACGTGTTCACAGCAGTCTGCCACGACACTCCGCTGACCCACAGTAGCAATGTAACACTTTGTCCTTCACGCTTCCAACTTCATAAGCGTAGTCCCAGGTCAACTCGGTACCGGCCGACACATTCCTAAGAAAACAGAGATGCAACTGTTCAATAACAAATCAACTTCAAGAGTGAAGACGTTCACGTGTAGCGCCGAAAATATTGACGATTTAGGTAATGTGAGTTTGCCAAGCCCAAGACAATAAAAAGAGAACTTTTATTACAGATGCATAATTTAACATTACTCACTGTTGAGTAAAAAATGCCACCCATGGGAAGCGAAGATCGTGCGTGTCCACAAAAACGTTCTGTACAAACAGGTTCGGGGAACAGCTATGCTGTAAAATGAATAAAAAAGCAAAGCAATCTACTCATTAACAACACAAAATAGACTAATGCCGTGTTCATATCAACTTGTTTAGTTAAACTAGGTTTTGAAATTTTCACAACAGCCTCCCAAACTAAAAGAAAAGAGTGTAGAAGAGTGTGAGAAAAGAGTGTGAGAAAAGAGTGTAACAGTGATTCGTTAGAAATAACTTTTGAGTCAATAGAGAATTTACACGGAGCACTTTTGCACAAAATGATTCCAAACCATGTTTAACTAAACATGTTTAAGCTCCGGTGTGAACGCAGCATAAGAGAGAATTACAGACCAAATTAAATTTTCATTTCTGTTCACAACACATCGCTCATTCGTAACATCTCTGTACACAAACTATACCACAGTAAGCGCTTTGAGCGAGAATAAAACCAACTTAATGACACCACTTACATTCAAATATCGCCCACAGTTACCATAAGCCTTTGCGTCGATGACGTAACAGTGCTCCTCCCCAAACATGAGTCTAGTGCTCAGTCTCTTGCTATTCACTGAAGACTGGCGAGACAGAGAAGGGCCTGAGGGTGAGGGGATAGTAGAAGATAATTTCGTGGTCGGGCTGCCATTGGTTTGTTTGGGAAGCGAACGAGAGTAGTGAATCTTAGGTTTGACTGAAAAGTAAAAAATAATGCTAAAATTAGCCGTTCAAAAATAATTTGCAAGTAGACTGGCTTGCGCTGTGTCAACCTGATACGATTACGCATATTATTGTTATCATCATTGTTTTCGTTAACGTTGTCATTATCAATAAAATGATCATTATTAGTATTATTACTTAAAGAAATATTTGACGTAAGCACATCAACGTAAGGTTGGGAAAATGATCCCTCTTTTTTTTTTTTTTTTTACGCCAGTGTCTTGGACTGAAACAAACAGGAATAGAGACAAGCCATATTATATTTTGCACTTCATGGCAAACAGCACCAACCTTTATCCTTCTTTGGCAGTGGCTTTGACACTCGAACACTCCGTCGGGAACTTCCGGTTGACAACTCTGATCTCATGTCCACAGATTCGGACTTCGAGATGTCAGACCGTAAACTCGATGGCGACGGCGGAAGCGACTCGACGTATTCCATTTCCGGAGACGACGGTTCTGACAAATGATCAGTCCTCAAACTAATGGATGTTTCCGTAGTTACAGATTTTTCCGTAGGTTCTCTGTCCACTGCTGACTCTACAGCCAGCGGGTCCAAGTCCATCGATACTTCTTCGTCAGCCGACAGCGGCCCTGTAGACACACGACACATGAGCCGTGAAATCGTGTCTCCGAGTGGGTTCGTCATCCTCCGAGCCGGGTTCATTTTTGTCAAAATCGGAGGCTCGTCGGTTAAGTTCGGATTTTGAGCAGCAAGTTTACTCAAGTCTTCGGCGGATAAAAGGGAAGGCGCCGAATCCGTACTTTCGCCGTCTTCAACGCGTTTTTCATGTTTTTCCCCTTTAACAAAGTGTTCTGAGTCAAACTTTTCTAACTCAACCCGCTGTTCAGAGTGTGTACAGTTAGCTGCTGGGTTTGAACTGAAGTTACTACCTTTGCCTACCCTTTCCGTAACACTCTCTGTCTCCTCATTATCGCTTGTTAAGTCAATAATATCCACTGAATTTGCTTTAACATTTTCTTTTGTTTTATTTCCATCGGTGTTCGCATCTTCTGACCGACTGCTTTCCCCCGTCGCTTCATTTATTGTCTTGCTCTCAGAGGTAATGACTTTCATATCTTGATAGAACGTTTCTCCAACGTCGTCGAAGTCAAAATCACTGCTCTGTACATTCTTTTCCTCTTCATCTGTGGGGTTAGAACGTAAAATGTTCAGTTTGCAACTCGACGACCAAAAACAAACTTTAACTTGTAATAAAGGAGTTTGAATCAATAGACACTGGTCATTACGTCGGTCTGTTATGGGGTGTTTTAAGTTGTATTGCGTATTTTTATCTTGATCTTGTCATTACATCGAACAGAGGAACAACTCCGCGAAAAACTACTGAAAAATACTTGACTTCTACACTTGTCGGTGCAGCGTAACCTATTTCATTTCTGGATGAAACCATGAAGTTCAACCACTGGAATGTACTAACTATACTGTTGTTTAAGTAGTGATCAGCATCCAATGTCTCACTACAATATTCACTGTTCAGTAACCATTCAGGTTATGAGAATTACAACAATGATCACGAAAACAAGAGTTTTATTGATATTTAAACAAGTTCTCCTCACTAGTACCACAACAAATTTATGAGAACAGTTAGTAGAAAATGAATATTGATATTGGGGCTTAAAGGGTTAAAGGGGTAAGTTTGTTCGGCCGGGATAGCTGCGTTCTTTTTAACGTTTTGATTGACTTCCACTATGCATGGGTCAGTAAAATCGCAAACAAGAGCAAGGGCAATATCCAGCTACAATAACCTCACGCCTGGTCAATAACGCGTATGTGCAGCAACTGAAGAGTCGTTTTGCATATACCGCTTAGTCTATGCCCCTACGTTTTCGGATACTGATATATTTAATTTATGTCACTGCGCCAAAATGAGAGTGGCTATAGAAATGAAGCTTTCTCACTAACCGACGCATTTGATCATGTTCCTCCTCTTTTGTGCTACAGAGAAACTGAATTATTCACTGTAGTTCAGAGGTAAGGAGGTAAGTTAACATCTATCAATGTGCTAGAAATAAACGTTTGTTACCGATTTTATTCAAAGACAAGACGCTTGAGGAGCGTTCACTCGGGCTTCTTGTTGAAAGTTTTTCTTGAATATTTACCACGCCTAAAATGTGTACGCAACTACATGCCGGATCCGTGTGGGCAATTTTCGTTACCGGTCACTCCAGTACCACTTTCTGACGATTATTTGTGCCACCAGTCAGTTCAATTACTCGAATGAAAATCATTATTTTATTGGCGTGTGTACAGCCGCTCACACAAATCACGAGCACAGTCATAATATACATACATTGCAGAACGAGATCTGAATTGTAGTACTTTTATTGACATTGGAACATCATTATGTTCATGTACATTAGTCATACTGACAACGTTTTGTAGAAGATCACAGTCGTCAAGAGTATTCTTCATGTCTTTATTCTATCAAGCACATGCAATTCCGGGAAAAAGAGCAAACCAACATTTACGATCGCTTTACAAGTACTAAGCCCAATAAAAACCAATAACAGAAACAGGATATTTAACGGAAGAACTAAGTATAGATATTTAACCCTACTATTCAAGTTGTTTCTGTCAGTATCCTTGTCCAATTCGCTGGTGTTAGCGCCAGCTTCGAATTTGTGTTCTCCAACATTCCTAAATTTTTCAGCAAGTGATGTGTTCGTCTCAGTGTCATAGTTTGTTGTTCAATCGGCTATCACAGTTTTGGCAGCTAACATATGGCTCATTTGTTATCTCGTAGAACTAGTATGAACTCTGCACGTTGGTCTAGCCTTCAAGCTAGTATTCGTGGATCGACAGCCCATTTCGACAACGCTAGACATCATTTAGTGTGGGCCTATCACGGACGGCGTGTGCGTTTGTATTTTTGGAAAACGGTCTTCACAAAAACGGCCATTCGGTAAATCATGTTGTTTACGTAAAGCGAGCACATGAATTCGCCTTCTCATCCCCAGTTTCCGCAGTCCACGCAAGGAACGCCTGGGACCATGACCCCCCTTTTGGCGACCAAACCGCTAGCATTTTACGACTCGGGCTCTCCTACGGAAGCCCGAGTAAAAATAGAACTTGAACTTACTATATAGAAACATAAGCATTAACTTCTGAAACGATGCTCAATATCCCAGATTACTTACCAACCGCACTCGCTCCAGGCTCTATGTGCACGACATCACTTGCCTCAGTCCCCTCACCTTTGAGCATTTTGTTGAGGAAAACTGCAGCTTCCTTCCGGTTGTCATGGTTACGCTTTAACGCGATATAGCACCTTTGAAATAAACGATTTTAGATATTATTTAACATGGGATCTAGGAGAGGACAAAATTAAAGCTCAAGTTAAGCGGGTAAGGGAAAAACGTATCACACAAAATATGTTTTTTTTTGTTCTGAACAAAGGGGAACATGGCAAATTGAGGATATACCCTAAATATAAGCAACAAACCACACATTGACGATCATGAAGTGTTCCCAACGCTAAAATCTCACCTGAAAACAGAATTCTGACTAACACGAAATTACATGGAAATGCCAAACCACACTGTTTGACATGAGGAAGTTACTCAACAAGATTCGTGGTAAATCGTGGGCATAAACAATACTTTTCTATAAAAAAAGAAACTGTTTAACTGTGAGTAGATGCTGAAGAGGATGTGGGGCACACAGCTGGTAATAGAGGAATAAAACTGGTTGATCTTTCTTGCATTTTTTTTTTCGCTTACCATTTCTCGTCTGCAAGGTTTGATAAACAGTAAGCCTTGGATTCGCGTTCAACCATTAACGATTCTTCTCCAGCCAATCCCCTAAAAAAAAATATAAAAAACGTGATGAAATAATTGATCAAACAAGAGCCACAGTGCTTTACCACGTATAAAACACTGAGAAGAAGTGAAAATACGCCGTGTAGAAGAGAAATTCAGTATTTTTTTGGCGAATTTGGAAGTGTTCGATAGCTGATAAAAAACACTTATCGAGTGCTTGATACAATTCATCAATAGAAAGGACTAAGAGGTTTATGCAAAAACGAGACGCATTTTATGAGTTACCTAAACAAGTCGCGGTGCTTGATTTCCCCTGTCTTTCTCTTGTAAACGCATTATTAATGAGTGGTAAAAGTGTGCATCGAACCGGCTTCGACAATCGCTGAGGAAACGAGTAAACTACGCGAAGTACAAAGCAATAAAGGTATCAACTGAAAAGCGATCTGCGCGTGCGTGTCGGGGCACCTCGCAATGGAACAGCAAAGTCATTTCATAAAATGATATTCAGAGATTTTACGGATTGCAAAGTACACTAAACGATACTTACCTTTTCCTCTTCGGAGAGTTTCGCAATGATCTCTACAGAAAGCAAAAAATGGGATTTATATACACATAAAGCAGGCTCGGCCTCAGAAGACGATTATGGATATCGTCCTGCATAATTGTACACTGAAACTGTTAACTTCATAACTCTGGGATGAAATGTTGAGGCTTCTGTGTTGAGTTCTAGTTTACAGGGAAATGTTAAATCAGTCTATAACTATGTACTGTTTAAGTAATGCTTCGGGTAATAAAGTGATTTACTTACAGTACATTCAGGGAAGTTTACTATTTTTACTTTGTCGTTACCTTTTTTTGGTAGCGAGGAGAAAAAGGAAATCCTAAGTGCCCCGTGCACATACACAAAAACAACGGACATGCGAGCCCCTCCTCCCAGTAATTATCTTCACCTCTCACCCCCCCCCCCCCTTCACCAACACCCACCACTCCCCAATTTCAATGTGCCAGCTGTCTAACTAACGGTCCAAGTTCTTTAGCAAAGAAGGAGTAAGGTAGAAAAACGAAGACAATAAAAGATTCCTTACCCTCCGTCTCTTTCTCTTGTGGTTGATATTGCTACCGTCACCGTGCCTCGAGTTTCTTTCAGAACTATAGCTGTCATCACTAAACAGGGAGTCGGCTTCAGATGAATCATTACCTGATAGTGAACTGTAAACATACAAAAGTACGAAGGCGTGAGCATCTTCACATAGTCGTCCCTGCTGTATAATGTACCAATCATGAAGTGTCACCATTCTTTGGAAAGCTACTCAACAGTGCTTTGCTGTGGTACTGTTTGTTGTACTATACAGTGTGGTTCTAACTTTTTTATTTGTGGATCAAACCATACAGTGTGACCATTCTTTGGAAAGCTACTGAACAGTACTGTACTGTGGTACTGTTTGTTTTACCATACAGTGTGAATCTTACTTTTTTACCTGTGGATCAAACCATTCTTTGGAAACCTACCGATGAATACTCTGCTTTTGTGGGACAAACTGCGCAGCGTGAGTTACTAGACAAAGCTGTATCCCTTGTGATACTATACAGAACGAAATCCCAAAATTTGGCAGCATTGCAGCGTTCGTGTGAAGAGCATTAAGCAATAGAGTCCAACTGAAACATTCCAGTTGAAAACAACAGCATACCTGGCATCACTGTCCTCTGATGCACTGGCGGTCGTGCTACTCTCTCCTGCCAAGGTTTTATATATCACACTGTCGTCTTCTTCAAGGTCAGACACACTGGATTCGTAGCCTTCCTTTGCCTTCTCAACCACCTCTGCAAAGAAAGTGTGGGTCACTCAAGTATTTTCATTACTGAGAGGAACTAAAGAAAATCTAAACCACGGTACTGAAGTACATAACAGCAAATAAGACCACAACAACGAACATCTTGTGTAAAACTTTGTAAATCATGCCACATACCGATATGATCCAACTCTGCGAGATATTCGTCTCCAAAATCCCGGCCCTCCTGTAAGTCATACAGAGCATATCCACTTGAGTACAGCTTAAATTGTTACATAGTATTGAGCAATAACGACGAGTTCCTTATCAAATTCATCCTGAATAAGTTACTTGAAAAAAAGTCATTTGCAGAGAATAAAATACAGTTTGGCTTGAACTAAAAGAAAGATGAACTCACTCAGCTAAAATTAAATAATATTAACCGTTTGACAAAGGAACTAGTTGAAGGCTATTTATGAACAAAAGTGTATTGCAAACAACTCGATCATGATTTAAATGTCCAAGAAGAACATGCCTAAATAATTTTGTAGATATAAAACACTTCACGTTTTCCATCCCTTATTTATCCTAAAAACTAAAGATTGTTTGCGAAGCTGTTAAAAACATACGCTAGAGATCCTGAATATCAAACAGCGCGAGGACTGAAGAATATCACGACACTTTCCTTGCTTCAACTGTTTTTTACAAAACAATGAAATGAACACTGTCATCAGTGTTAAAAAAACGTCGCATCCTTCTTCTGAATTTTCACCTTGTTCGCCATATCCTCGTTAAGAATTTGTCCCGCGTAAGTGCAGACAAACGTCCCCATGGGAATGTCGTCTAGACTCCTCAAACCCCACCCCCTGAAAAGTAACGAATACACAAATAAGGGAACTAACAAACAGAAAAGCAATTGACAAAACTTCTAAACAAAACGAACAGCGTTACAGCTACGTCTCCAAGACTAAAACCTGTCCAAACCTGTTTTCTGTTTTGAAAACCTGCAGCCTCAGTTGTATACCGTTCTGTACCACTCGGTTGAAACACTGGCTGCCGCATGCGCAGTTCTGATTACACTCGTATATTCTGAAAAGATACGAAAACATTTTGACATCCATACAAAGAAGGGATTTTGTAAAAAGAGGAAATAAATAAACAGAATAGACACGTGAAAGGTAATTGTCACGAACACTTACCCAGTTTGTATACAATCCTTTAACAGACGGAACTCGTACCCTGCATTGTTGTCTTCCTTGCCTCCCACGGCAGCAGTAGCTTGAATTGTCAGCTGTGCGCATGAGCACTTGGTCTTATCCTTGATGCAAAGGGAGGAAATATGTCAGTGCGGGAGAACCAAGTAGGAGTTGAATAGTTAACAACTATTCACCGAAGTGGAGGTGGCTAGTGGTGGATATTGGTAAATATCCACCACTAGCCACCGACACTGAGGTGAATAGTTGTTTTGCTATATACTAAAACAGTGAGATAAGTGTACACAAAAAAAAGAAAAGGGCTTGGAAAATGGAGGACTTCTCAAATGACAATCCAACGAAGCGCCGATCGCCGTTAGGGATTTTTTGTTGTAATTACTGCCGTACGTCTCGTTTTCTCGCTGAGAGAAAAAGTTTTGTTTAGTTCTAGTGGCGACATTTCATCAAATGGAATTGCAAACCCTTTCTGTATTTGAAAGCATTCTGTAAAAAATATAATTCAACTTTGGTTCTCAAGTAAACAAGCGCCATCAAATTTGGTTATGCAAGATTAATTTGCATTTGTAAACAAAACCTTTCTCGTTGCTTTTTACCGCTAAACTCCGGGTTAAAAACATAAGCCATTACCTCTGAACACGGCCAAGCCAAATTTAGTCGCTTTCTTGCTTTCTTGGAATTTCCAGGGACTGCTTCGTTGTTAATTTGGATGATTTCTTCGCTTGTCATACATACAAACCGGGCCGCCATATTCGCGCGGCAGAGCGAAAAATTCGCAAGTTGCTCGGAGGTAAATAGCACAGGATATTCGGAGTTTGACTAGCCAATCAGAGCGCACCTTCCACGCTATCCACTGTTTTAGTATATACTAATGTAAAATATCCCGAGATAGTGAGCCAATCAGATTGCTCAAAATGCCAAAGTTTCTAAGTTGGTATTTACTTATCATAATACTAAGAATGATGATGATGCTGATGACAATGATGACGATGATGTTGAATATGAAGATGATGATGATGACGACGACGATAATAATACTTCTGTATATCGCCTAAACAAGAAACATTCTAGGCGCTTCACAACAATTGTCTAAAAGACTAAAGGGTAACACTGAAGTGTGCCTACACCATTCCACGCTATTAAAAATCGATCAAAAATTAAAATTAAAAATCAGTGATTAAAAATCCGTGATTCATTTTTGATGTCATAAAATTCTACAGAGCTGCAAATAATTTCCCAGCTGGCGCCGGTCAAATTATCCGGTCAAACTTAATTTTGCTCGAACATATCCCATTGTTGCCCGTACAAACATCGACTACGTCCCGTGACCGGTACACACCAGTAAGACCCGCTAATTTGCGGTGACGACTTGTTGAATGACAAAGCGAAAATGTGCAACGACAGCCAGAAATTTTGACGACTACGAATCATTTATTAAAAGTTCTTGGTCTGGTAGTTTAGTATCCGTCTTTTGCCCTCCTTTCTCACAAACGCCAATAATATTGAACCTTAAAATATTTAAAGCTTGAAACTCTAAATTTTTTTCCTTACCAGCGTAAACGATTGGACAAATTGTCCGGCCATCTAACGATTTGACCGGACAAAACCTATTTTTGACCGGGCACTGTCCGTTGACCGGCCTTTATATACAGCCCTGGTCTAAACTTATTGGACCTCAAGATCAGCTTGCACGACACTCGCGCGGTTCAGTTGCAATTTGAATGTTTAAAAATATGGAAAACAGTACAATTACTGACTTAGTCCACCTCGTCCGAGGATAAATCTAAATACTCCAGTAATTTTACCTGACAATTATCCGTGCAGTCACAGCATGCAAGGAAGCCTGGGTCGAGAACCATGTTGACTCCATCGGCCAATACTCTTTTAGAGACGTAGTCGATTGGCGGAGGGTAACATGTGTCAACTTCATTGACAACCTGGCAAGAGCAAATCAAAAATATTAGGGACGGACCATTAGAAAAGTGATGCGGGGGGGTGGGAAAAAAAAAACAAAAAAAAATTCATTCAAGGCAAAATGCCAAAAAAAAAATTCATGCAAAGAAGAAGGTAAAAAAAGAAAAAATAATGCAGAAGGAAGGTCCAATTGTGACTTTTTCACACGTAGTAAAAAAAATTCGTGCAAAGAGGTCCACCTGAAAAACAAAATTCCTGCAAAAGCAGTGAGCGAAAAAAAAAATTCGTGCAAGCTGAAAATTCTCCACCCCACCCCCCCCCCCCATCACTTTTCTAATGGTCCGTCCCTTATATCTTATTTTTTATCACCTGAGCAAACACAATCAGTAGTTTCAGACGGTTCTAAGGAAAACTCACGCAACTCCAGCTAAGCAACCTTGACTGGTGGATAAACCTTTCTAAAAAGCGATGATGAATAGCGACTTACTGAGATTTCTATTGCGTCTGTACCACGTGATATATCAGGTATTATTGGTTCCTGGGAGTAAAAAAACAACAATAATAAAATATAAGAAATAGAGTTTACTTTTGTGGTCACAAAACAAACTAAAGTCAGAGATTGTGACGACATGCCTTATAGAATATACCAACTCAGCAACCTTGGCATTTTGAGCAATCTGATTGGCTTTCCACCTCGGGACATCCAGCACTATCCAACTCCTAGGAGGTGACTAAAGCCGGGGCTTCTGGGTAACCTTTGTGCCAGTGAGTTCTTCTTTGAAGAAAAAACAAAGTGGCGTCCAAGCTACCGAAATATGGCCGCCTTCGATTATCGCTTTTCAGCTTTTTCGAAGAGGTTTTACTGGGGAAAAACACTACCACGATGAAACGCTGACCAGGGCAGGTCCAAACAATAGCGCAAATGAACGGCACAATAAAACTACATGTGCAAAACAAAAGTTCGGTAAGCCGAGTCTCTTTGTCGCACGAATTACGCGTCAATAATTATATTTTTTCACCGGTTTTGTTAATTATCCTCAGCGTCGTCGTCGTATTTGCTAAAGCTCTCTACCGAGGTTGCTTCATTGGTATATACTAAAACAATTGTTCTCTTCAATCTTGGTGAATAGTGGCTTGAGGAATATTTACGTTGGTGCGAATATTCTGCCACTATTCAACTCGATTTCCGAGAGAAATTGTTAAGTAGTCACATGACCCCATAAGAACGGATCTACTAAAGCGCTTTGCTGTCGCAGGGCTCAATCGAGACAGGATCAAGAGCGCTACGCTGCAACGACATCAACGAGAAACATTGACTTTTTAACGCATTTACAGCGCTTCGCCATCGCAAGAGCCAGTGAAAATTGAGATTCCAAAGATCTTGGTGGTCACAGGAGCCAATGAGTTTTCAAATTCCACCGCTTGGTGGTTTCAGACCTCTAAGAAACAGAGGCTACAAAAAGCAACTCGGTGCGCTTCGTCACAGTGTTATCAATGGCTTAGTAAACACTCCAGTACTCACCACGCCATTGAACACAGTATTCTGACAGGAAATTTGTGGATCAAACGTGAACTGATCGATTGAAACGTTCGTGGCGCCGGTGACGGTCACTGTAAAACAAAAACATATTAATATTCTGTCAAATGATAATATAGTGAATTCTCCCGGAAAAAATGGCAGTAGAGAGAATCTAACAATGCGTTGAATTAAAGATGCAAATGGATATATATGAAAGACCATATATTTGAACTGCGGATTAATATGTAATGACGTTAATTGATCATCGAAGTTATGCAGCTGTGAAATTAAAGCCTGAAAAAAACTCAGGCCTGAACGGGATTCGAACCCATGACCTCTGTGCATAACTGCGATGATCAGCGTTGAATTAAATTTAGCAAGTTGAGGGCATACAGTACGGAGGACTGTTTGTCGAGTTCTATTGTTCGGGTGTGGATATTTCTGAAGAAAACCGCTGTGCCACTGACTGATGTTTTGACAACCTGAGAAGTCACCCTCAGAGTCAAGTGAGGTTGACTTCAACTCGAGTTACAGTTTTGACCGCTCAGATTGTGGTAAAGTCAGTCAACGTCAACAACAACTGACCAGTCAATGTAAATTAATGTCATTACATATTACTCCGCAGTTCAAAGATATGGTCTTTCATACATATATTCATTTGCAACAACTCACCTATTCGGCTAACTCAACGATGTAACCGATTCAAAGCTCCCGGGGTTACGATTCTTTGTGTATTGTATTTGCATTATAACGTGACATTCACATTTAAATGTTATGGAAATTCCTGAAACAAAAGGTTTTATTCCCAAAGGGTTTTAATTAGGTACAACACTGAGTTAGCAGAATAGGTGTATTCTTTTCAGAATTAACTACAACCGTAGTTAATTCATACAACTACCGACACTCCTGGGTTCATCATTTACAGCATAAAAAGCTTTACTCGCCGCTTAGCACGTTGTCGTAAAAGGACGAGTTTACCAACTTTACAAACCACATTTGTTTACTCCTTACAATAAGTAAAAGGAATGTAGCCAGCTCTACTCTCGTTGCCTATGGTCAAAAAGTCTCCCTTAACTTACGGTAATTAGCAGTCTCGGCTAACGATCTCTGCAACAAAACACATGAAAACTATTAGTATTAAGAAAGAAGTAAGCGAATTCATGTAAAAAGGCTAGCTTATTAATGGATTATTTATTTCATATATTTAAACTGTTGACAAAATGTTAAAAAGGGCACAAAGACGTTCAGAATTAGGCCGTTCAAACACGATTTAGGTCATGGTTTTCTTCAACTTTGAGTCTAACCTTTGTTTAATAATGGGCCCACTGTGCTTGAGTACATACAACTGACAAATACTTATCTCGTTAATTGACCGTAGTGCCTGACCTGAAGTAGCCAACCCCAGGCACTATATACATGTAGTTCTCCATCTTACCAGTCTCTTGTTGCATGGTGTGCGATAGTAAACAGTCTTCTTGTGACCGGGATGGCGCTGAGCTATCTCCCTAAAAACATAACATAATGTCTCTTAGATTCCACAGTTTTCTGCCCTCTGCTTCTCTAGTGCCTGACACTAATGTAACACATGTACACTATTTCAGCTACTGACACTGGTTGTTCGCCTATCAGTGCTCGAAATTGCCACCAATACAGTCGCGTTTGCGACTTAAATTTTGTGTTTGCGACTAAAACTTCCGGAGGAGTCGCAAATTTGCGAGTAGTTTTCGCCTTGGCCAATAACGAAATAAAAAGGCTAGCAGTCGCTACTTCGCCACTATTTTTGCCGAAGCAAATAAAGAAATGAGAAAAATATACTGTTGTGTGCCTTGATTATCGTAGAAATTTGAAGTTGTAGGGTAAAATTGTACTTAATTTACCCGCAATGTTACGTACGCAACGTTGGGGGATTCTCTCGACCCAGGCCCCCATGACATCTTGCAAACAAACATGGCGGTCGCTAAGCGTTCGTCTTGAAAGTAAGTAAGATTTGACAAAGTTCAAACCTTCCAACTGGATTAATTATTTTACGCTACACCCGGTGTAAAGCTAGGTAAAATGCCCTAAGCTTGCTTGTTCAGATATAAGTGGAACACCTGCAGTGCAAAAGGTAAACCAAAGTGATTTTATAATAAAATGTCGCGGCGTAACGACGGATGTTTAAGTGGAGATATTCCAAGCCAAAAATATAATTTTGCGTTGTATGGGACTAAACACTAGTTTCAGGATGAGAGAAAAATGTCTTGAACGTTACGATTGAGGCGACCAATTTGCGTTCTGTACACAGTCATCATTAGAGATAACGTGAAAGCTGTTGAAGTAATAAAATCTCGTTAACCATTTCTTAGTCAAAGTTATTTATTAACTAATTGTGGTTAATTAGTTTTGCGACTAAAATTCGTGAACTTGCAACTACATTTTCGTATCTAGTCGCAAAATGGCGACTGAACTTTTTTTTAATTTCGAGTCCTGCCTATGTGATCAGATTTTAGTACTCCGTCAAAAGTTAAATTTTCCGTAAATTTCCATCTACAATGCAATAACGAGGAGTTTTCTTAACCTTTTCCATTTGAGCAGAAGCGGGATCGCTCTTGGGTTGAGCTTCATAACCTCTTCTCCTGGGAGACTCTCTTGCGGAATACAATGTGGCCCACATTTGTGTGGACCTGAAAAAGGAGAGAGAAAATAGGCCATAGAGTACCGAAGTGTGACGTCACGTTACCATGGGCACGATTTCAGTGGTTCTAAACAAAGAGCATTCGAACCAACATGGCGGCCATAACGATAACTTCTCTTACTTCTTTCTTTTCTGGTGAGCCGAAATCAATCGAACGTGGTGAAAATCATTACAAATCCGACCATATAGAGTCTTTTCAGTATTCCAATGGAATGATTATAGGATTGGTACATGCCAGTATGAAGGACAAGTCTTACAAGGTCACGGTAAGTAAACTCACAAGTTCGGAACACTCGTAATCGTTTGTATAAAACTTTAATGTTCCCTATGTTTACTCTGCAATACAGGTTTCTCTTCATGGGAATGAAATAAAGTCTGCTAAGTGCGAATGTCCCCGTGGAAACTATAAATGTAGCCATGCCGCGGCACTTATTATCTATGGAATCCATAATCTTAGCCGAACAGATGTAGAATGCAAATGGAAAAAGCCCAGGGCCCCAAACCAAGTGAAATCCGTAGAAGAGTTATATCCTTGCTCAAAGGAGTATAATTGCCTTAAAAGAGAAGTAAACGAAGAGGATCGTTCCTGGTTCTACCAAGAACTGAAAAAGTACGGCAACTTTACCGGCACTTTGTGGCTTCTCTCTCCAGAGCCTGAAAAGAACAACGCCCTGCCTGCGATCACTGTAGAAGAGATTGTGTTGTCTCGGGAACTTCTAAATCATGCGGATAAGAAGAGATACCTTACCGAGAAACTTCGTATCTCTGAAGAGCAGCGTATAGCCGTAAATATAGCCACCGTAAGACAACGAGATAATCCTTCCTGGCAAATGATAAGGAAAGGAAGACTCACAGCCAGCAATTTTGGAAATGTCTTAAACTGCAAGAGAGTCACTCCATCCCTTCTAAAGCGAGTGCTTGGCCAGTACGATTTACCAAGGGTACAAGCCATTAATTGGGGCATAATTAACGAAAATCAGGCAAAGAAAGTGTTTGAACAAAAAACAAAGCTATGTGTTGAAGAATCTGGGATTTGGCTTGAGCTGTCAGGAATGCTAGGTGCCTCCCCTGATGGCTTGGTAGGCACGTATGCACTGCTGGAGGTGAAGTGCCCATTCACCCAAAGAGATTTAACCATAGAAGAAGCAGTATCATCAGGTAAATTTTATATCAAGAAGAATTCACAAGGACACTATGAACTCGATAAAGGACATGTTTACTGGCATCAAGTACAAGGACAGTTATATTTCACTGGAAGGGAGATTTGCTTTTTTGTTGTGTGGACAACAAAAGAAACCCTCATCCTCCAAATCAAGAAAGATCCTGCCTGGGCTGACAATCTTCAACTCTTAAAGGACTTTTATATTAAGCATATTATTCCAGCATTCTCTAATGATCTACTGTAAGGCTACAGGCAGTCAGCAGCTCCGCAGACTGATTTTCATGAACATATGAAATTGTTGGAGACTGAACATTGTTAAAATCTCATGCATGTTTTTTTCAGCATTGTGAAAAACAACTTTGGGTTGTGGTCATCTGATGTGATGTACAGAATAAATTGGTTGTGTTTTGCAAACTTGTGATGTTAATTAACTTAAGTCTTTGGGTAACTTATAAATTGTAAAATGCAATTCAACATTTTTTCAAAAACACTGTTTTTAAGGAGTGCAGCTCCACTATTCCATAATTTCTTTTATTTGTTTTTTATATACACTAGCTTACCGTAATTAATACACATTTAGCAGGTTAAGCCACTCCTTTTTCTTCCTTTTCAAATAGATGGTAACAACTATAATTACAGTAAAATCTTAACATGAAATAAACAGAGATGAATGTCAGTTGAAACACTCACTTTTATTTAAGTTTTGCAAAAGTGAATACGCAAAACACTGCAATCAAGACTGTAGGGATATAAACATTTAATGGAATCAAACAAAATCATATTATGCTATACATGCAGCATGTTCTAAGTATCAAAATTAAGCTCACAGCTAGGGATGCATGTTTCATCTCAACTATACCCAACCAAGAATTACAAAAAAATAATTCTGTTCCATGTCAACAGAATCTCTAACTTCTCTAATGAGGGAGTTTTGTAAGTTTACCAAGCCAGCACATAATTTCAAAACTTTTTCAGTGTAGCATCTCAAGTATGGTGGAATGAAGGTTAGAATCTTGAAATCTTTAATGCGTGCATTTGCCCTTTCCACATGAATTCTGCACCGTGCAATAGTCTTAGTTAGCTTAATTTCACTCTCGTTAAATTTCCCATTATATAAAAATGGGGGAATATTAACAGACACACCATTTGGAACAATATCAGCTATCAAAAAGCCTTTGTCAGCAAGTATCAGATCCACAGGTTTAAAGTGTTCTAGTACACCAGATTTTTCCACAATGGCTTTATCTGATGTTGAGCCTGGAAACAATTTACTAACATGGGTAATAACAGCATTTGGTGCAACACCAATAAGTGTCTTGAAGGAGTTCATTCCCCTGTATGTTGAGTAAGTCAATTTTTGGTCACTCATTAAACCAGGTGCTGCAATTTCTATATCAGTGCAGTCGATGACCATTTTGCAATGCCCAAACAGTGAAAAAGATTCTGGCATAGAGGTTCTGTTCTTCTCTTTGGATGGCACAGATTGTAAACAGTCTTCATATAGTAGCTTGTATAATACATGAACCAATGTAAGTATTATATTACTGATTGTTGCAGTGCTACAGTGAAAGAGCTCAGCCAAGTGCAGGTTTGTGTAGTTCTGTCGTAACTTCATAAGGGTTATAAAAACTTGATCTTCCAACAGGATCCTTTCAACCCTCCAGCCATAAAAATAGTTAATTTCTGCCGAGAACCGTCTGACATAGTTCACAACAATTGAAAATATTTGCTTGTTTGGTAGTCCTGTTTCCATACATATTACTTCATCTCTTAAAGCCATTACCGAGTATATTTCTCTTTGATATTGTTCATTTGACTTCCTGTCCTGCAATTCCTTTCTCAAGTTTTCCAGTTCGACTTCAAGAAGGACATTTTGCTTAGAGGCATTGCTGGTTTCACACTTTGAGGCTTCCCCACTTGATGAGTACGAATCGTTTAACTGCTTGATTATATCAGAAACCGGAACCGAGTTTTCTGAACTTGTCTTCTTCGTCTTAGCTCGCTTTGGCGTACGTGTTTCAGCATTTGGAAAGAGTTTATCGGCATTTCTTTTAAATATCTCAGGGCCGTTTACTTTCAGTCCTTCACGAAAATGGCAGCTACAAACTCGAGAACTGCTTCCCGGACTTCGGTCTTCTCGTCTATTAAAAGCAGATTCATTTCAAACGAATATTGATACATATTAAAAACCGTTGTTTTAAAGAGTAACTGATGAGGGATATCGAAGATTAAGAACAATAAGAAGAATTCAAAGAGTCAGAGTTCAATTGTTCGAGTCGTCACGCCACTACCTAGCGCCGGTATTTCTAGCGTGTTTTACCTTACCTTAGGAGCTTTTTCCACCAATTGAACTCCACAGGATCCTTCGGAAACCTAAAAAAATTACATGTCTCCCTTTCTGATTGATGATTACAATCTGGGGCAAAACATTGAACCATTTTCGACTTGTCCACGTTACGTTACCCAAAGAGAGACGCTATGTTGATCTCTTGTTTAGAACCAGCCAAAATGCTTCCATGGTAACGTGACGTCAGCGCTTCGGTACTCTATTGCTATACACTGAACAAGCCACAACAATTACAAAATTCTGCTTACTTAAACAAAGCCAGCGCCGGCCGTTTTAGAAAAGCCGCCGCTTTCAACCGTACTTGGTATTTTTGGCTTCAATCTGTCCTGTCTGGATTGAAAAACTCCAGAAACAGAGTTTACAGTTCTTAGCACAAGGAGAGCGTCAAAGAGAATTTGCATCTAAAGTATCCCCTGTCAACAAGGATGATCTGGGGGGTGGGGTGGGGGCTTTTCATCGCAAGGTAGTCATTGTGCTACTAACCTTTAACAGACGACTTGCTCTTGACTACAGGAATCTGGGTCGCAATCGACTGATCGTCAAGTTTCGTCAGCAACTTGTTCTGCATTAGTCTCTCTTGAATCAGCGACGCCACGTCCTGTTTTCGCCGGTCGTTCGTCGGTATTTGGAAGGCTGGGGCTCTATTTAACCCTGTGCTTCTAATGTCACGCCGATTCACACGGAGCCACGGTGCCTCCCAACCCTGAAACAAAATGATAATTGTACACCCGTGATCAGCGTTGAATTTCTCCCTACTGGTCTATAGCTATTTTGTACTCAACGTAGTGCGAAGGCATTTATGTTCCATCAAACTAAACGTCTCCATGAGAAACCATCATACCAACAGACCATGCTCTGAATGACATTTAATGATAACTGTTCAACCGTTTTGCGCCTGGTGCACTGCAGCCTTTTAAAAGCCCAGAAATGATAGAACGTGGACATGTTATTACAGACATCTGATCCCAGCGAACGATCTTATTCTTTTAAATCTGACGAGGAGCTAACGCGCGAAACGACAGCATCCGCTTAATCTTACGTTGGTAAAACTTCCTTTCTCAAACTCATTAATAATGAAAAAGTGGAAAGACAAAGGAAATCAGGCACCATGACGTGTTTGGATATCTGATTGCAACACAGCTCGTTTTTGCATCGCTAATTTCTCTTTCTCTTTACATCGTGGGCCGCAGCAGCAGCTGTGGCCAAGAATAGGGACAGATGGCGAGCATTGATTTCAGGCCCTATCCCCCACTCAGGGGCAAGGAACTAAGAAGAATTTCTCTTTCTAAATCATTTCGTTTAAGAAGCTATATCACTCGGTACTTGTGTCTCATCACATATCAAACACTTTGCCAAAAATACTCCGCTGCGCGTCGCATTTTCAGCCATCTTATCGGTGTTTGATATGTGATGAAACACTGTATCTCGTGTTTTATATGTGATAAAACACTGTATCTCGTGTTTGATATCTTACTTATCAAGTCCTTTGATAAACCATTTTTTTGTGTTATAATTTCCCAACGACTCAGCACCAGTTTCTTTAGAATATAACTCATTTATACTTTGACCTCATTCACATCCCGGTAGTCTCACTAAATTGAATTTATTATAAATTTACTCCACTTTTGCCTGCATGCACTTATGTCAGGCATGGAAACCACAACAGCAAAGGCCAATTATTGTGACACCTTTAAAAATTTCCAGATCGAATTGGAATTTAGGTGTTGGTTTTTATGGAGAGAGGAAAACCGGAGCAAAACCCTCGGAGCAAGGAGAAAACCAACAACAAACTCAACCCACATGAAACGGCGGGAATCAAACCCGGGTCACAGAGGTGGGACGCAAGTGCTCTCAACTCTGCGCCAACCTTGCTCTCCTAAAAGAAGACAGGGTCATAGCAAGATGTTGTTTGTGATTACTCCGCTGCTACCCAGCAAGTCTCGGCGAAACAAGAAAAAATACTAACATGATAAAATTCATCCAGTAATGACCCATCCATGTTAGGAACTAGGTACTGAAATTTAAAAGTTCAGAATGAAACTGTGAGGATAGAGGAATCTTAAGGGTCAAATTAGTTCCCTCTTTCAAGGTAACCAAGGTAACCATTACGCTAGCACAATCTCTTCTCAAGAACGAACACTGTTTGAATTTTGTAATCAGGGCAGTGAATGACACCATCTGTTACGACTAATCTTTTGAAAACTGCTGAACAGTACTGTACTGTGGTATTGTTTGTTTTACTAAGCAGTATGTTCTAACTTTTTCGTATGTGGATCAAACCATGAAGTGACCATTCTTTGGAAAGCTAATGAACAGTACTGTACTGTGGTACTACTTGTTTTATACAGTGTGGTTCTTACTTTTTCATCTGTGGATCGAGCCATGTAGTGTGACCATTCTTTGTAAAGCCACTGAACAGTACTATACTGTGGTACCGTCTGTTTTACTCTACAGTGTGGTTCTAACGTTTTCATCTGTGGATCAAACCATGCAGTGTGGCCATTCTTTGGAAAGCTACTGGGCAGTACTGTACTGTACTGTGGTACTGCTGGTTATAACAGCATCACAGTAATAAATTCCTCGTCTGTGCATCACACCATGCAGTTTGCATTTTTATATAGGATGGCTCATACTCATCTACACATGAGTTGGGTCTCACCTCGCTCTTCCGTAAAGTCAATGGACAATTCATCATATCGTCCGCCTCAACAGGAACGCGTAGGACACCCGTGCCAGCATCCCCATCTAACTCAATGACTTCGATTCCCTGTGGTGTCTGACTGCGATCTATTAAGTTTACTGTTTCACATTGAACAACAAAAGCCTTACGTTAGTCTGATCAACAGGCGACTAAGCTCATCTTCTCTCACAAAATTCTTGTACAATTGTAATTACATAACTTCGCTCACCCCCACAATACGGAAAATAAACATATCCAATTTTGCCGCGGAAGCAAATACTCACGTTCATTTTCGTGATTTTTTCCACACTGATTTCACGTTTTCCACTTAGTACTACGAAAGGCTAAAAATTCCTCCAGAAGTTATTTGCAGCATTCAAGCTTTATGAAATTACTTCTGGCACGAAAAAGCAACAGTTGATCTGATCCGAAGTTCGTGGGTTCGATAACTCTCAAGGCCCAAAAAACGTTTCTTTTGCCTCGTGTAGCAATTTAAGGAGTGATTATTAGGTAAAGTTAATTCTGTGTTCCACATCTTGTCTATAAATTCGGCCTCACCTTCCACTAGCGAAGGATTAGACGTGACACCTTGTAAACCAATCACGTTATTTTCACTCATTCGATTTGCATAAGTCTTTTTCCTAGCAGTGCTCGCCTGGATAACAGACAGAGAACTACTGCTGCCACACCCAGGGGGAGAAGGTTTCGTGTTGGGTGCTGCACCACTGTCACCATGGTTACAGTTGCCGCTTAACTGACTGGCAGTTCCATTGTCTGGTCTCATTTGTGGCGTTACTTGTGATGAAATTGTTGAGGATAAAACGTCTGATTGAGGTAACGGATTTCCTAAAGACGACAAAGAGGAATGATAGTCTGTAACATGTCCTATCAAAGCGGTAGAAATAACAGTTATAAAAACAAATTCAGGGCACTTACATTAACCAATCAAAAGCAATGCTAGCAATCCAATGAACCAATCAAAACGCTGAACAAATTCATGTCAACAGCAGCAAGCGATAGGTTTAAACTTTACTTCTGATTGGTTCAAATGAGGCGCGAGATTTTTCAGCCAATCACCAATCGCAGCAATGCAAACCCAAAGTAATCGTGTCATTACAGTACTTTCAACGGTGAAATGGAAACCGCCATAGGACGTAAACAAAACGTAGTAACAACTACAGTTGGTGGCTATCTTTGGTAGTTTTCAGGTGGTAGCTGACAGGCGTAGATTTTACCAAGTTAGTCTTGAAGACTGCTTACCTGTTGCACTATCCGTAGTAGTGGAAGCTGTTGAAAATCCAGCTGGTGACACTGTACTGGTGGAGCTACCAGTGACTGATGAGTTGGAAGTTGTAACTGGTGATGTGACACTTGTTGCTGTTGTGGATGTTTCTGGTGTTGATTTTTGTTTTCCTTTATCTCTCCTCTCTTCTTGTTGCTTAGAGGAGAGAAAGGTCGAGATAGAAAGAAATGAAGTAAACAAGATAACTGCGTACGATAGGAGGTAGGAGGGCGACGTAAGCAAAGTAGTGCATGGCTCAAAGTTTGACCCTTGAGATGAGAAGGTCGAATGTTTTAACACATAGCCACGGTCAAAAGTTAAGTCAAAGTTAACACTGACGTCAAGCTTAAGTCAAATTTAAAGTCAAAGTCAAGATGAGGGTTATAGTCTAAATTGAAGTCACAGGTAGGTCTGTGTTTGTCAGTGAAAGTCATGCATCAGTTGCTTACCAAAGTCAAGGAAAAAGTCGAAGTCAAATTTAAAGCTTCAGTAGCTTTACTTTTCCTGATCATCGATGCAATGCCTCCGAAACCAAAGAACAAACAAAAAACAAACAAAATATCTCTTCGACTGAGCAAGATGACGTTCTGAATCAGGAAATCGAGGAAACCGAGGGTGAAAGCATTATGACGTCTCCAGTAAAATGGAGCGAAAGTCTTGAAGATCTGATTGAAGATCTAAAGCACTTTAAATTGTACAAGCAGGAAATCGACGAAATTAAAAAAAGCCTAGACTATATCAGCTCAAAATTCCACGAAGCGATTGCATTGATAGAAGAATTAAAGCAGGAGAACAAACAGCTTCGCGAGAAAAATGAAAATTTACGATGAGTTGATAACCTGGATAGGTGTGACAATGAAAATGAAAGCGAAATAGAAAATCTCCAGCATTATATTCGCCGAGATATGGTGGAAATCATGGTGTTTCAGTATCTGAGGGCGCAACAACAAACGAGATCATCATGAAGATAGCACAGTCGAAAATTCTTTACAAGACGACGACATTTCCACTAGCCACCGACCACCACCAAACAGAAACAACCATCTAGGGTATGGGGCACCAAAAATCCACAAAACCAATGTACCTCTAAGACCCATAGCATCTTGCATTAACACCTTTGCTTATGAGTTATCGGGATTCCTGGCAAAAATCTTATCTCCTCTCACCAGTACCTCCGACTCGACGTTAAAAAACTCAGGGGAATTCGCGTCCATCATCAGCAGAGAAACCATCAGCAAAGACGAGGTCATAGTATCCTTCGATGTAGAGTCGCTGTTCACCAACGTCCCTATACAAGGAGCAGTACAAGCCGTGTTACAGAGACTAAACAACGACCTGAGCCTGCCAGACCGTACAGCGCTCACGCCCACCAAGATTGCAGACCTCCTGAATTTCGTCTTGAGATCCACGTATTTCAAGTATAACGATTCTCTCTACGAACAACAGGAAGGTGCACCGATGGGAAGTCCTGTTTCCGCCGTCACTGCTGACCTTTACATGGAGGTGTTTGAAAAACAAGCCATAGCAATCGCGCCTTTAAAACCAACGATCTGGTAACGCTATGTAGGTGACACCTTCACCATCATAAAACGTAACAAAATGGACAATTTCCTGGATCACCTCAACCAACAACACCCATCCATCCGCTTCACCATGGAAACTGCGAACGACAACAAGATCGCTTTCCTGGATTCACTAGTGACTAGGGAACCAGACGGCAGACTCCACACCACCGTCTACCGGAAGCCCACGCACACCAACCAGTACCTAGCGTATGATTCACACCATCCACAATCAGTAAAACGCGGTATTGTTAAGTGCCTAAACGACCGGGCCAAACGTATCATCACTAAACCATCGGGAACAGCACAGGAGAAGAAACATTTATCGACAGTTCTCATCGCTAACGGTTATCCCCCTTCTTTCTAGCAGAAAGTGACCAAAACCAAACACGCAGCACCGAGAAAAACAATCCCGACAGATTTTAAGTCTACCGCGGTGCTGCCCTACATCAAAGGAGTCTCAGAGACCCTCCGCCGCAGCCTACAACAACAAGACATACGCGCCGTCTTCAAGTCTGACACGACACTAAGATCCCGACTAGTCAGACCAAAAGATCCCGCTGACCACAACAAGCAAGACGGCGTAGTCTACAAGATACCATGCGAATGCGGCAAAGTCTACATCGGAGAAACGGGCGACCTATGCAAGAAAGAATAAAAGAACACAGCAGAGACATTCGCCTCGCTCGAACTCAAAACTCCGCCGTTTCAGAAAACGCCAATGAAACCAGACACAAGCCGCTTTGGAACGAAGTTAAGTTTATTGATCGTGATAACCACTGGTACACGAGGAAGGTGAAAGAGGCAATTCACATAAGATTGCACCCTAATAACATCAACAGGGATAACGGAATTGAAATTCCAGAAGCGTGGATGCCGACGACCAAGAAACACAACAACAAACACGCAGCGAGCCAGCGGACCCCTGAGGAAGACACAGCAAGCAGGAACAATGGCAGGATCCAAACGAACCAATCAGAGCAGACCACAAAGCTACATAATGGTGAGCCGAAATCAGCCTAGTCGACCCCATCGCCTGAAGAAGACTAGCAGTAAGCAGTCGAAACATCGCGATCAACATCCAGTGACTACTACATCGTGTGACAAAAGAAGAATTTATATTATCATCACATTATCATCTTATTTATCTATGTAAATTAGTTTTGTCCCCAATGTAATAAAGGCAAATGATGAAATAAAATAAAATAAAAAAAAGCTGAAGTCAGCATTGATAGCAGGCTTGACGTTAAATTCAAATCGAAAGTCGCAGTTGAGGTTTACGTCAAAGCCAAGGTTTATGTCAAAGTCAAAGTTTACGTCAAAGTCTAAGTTAAAGCCAAACGTAGTTCTGTCTTTGTCAGCGAAAGCCATGCATAAAGTATTTCCTATAGATAAGGTCAAAGTTAAATTTAAATTTGAAGCCAGCATTAGAGTTAGGATTAAAGTCAAATTAAAATTCAAAGTCAAAGTTAAAGCCAAAGATGAAGTCAAAGTTTGTACCTCCTGCTGTCGCAACTGCTCCAGCTGAGTTTGCTGACGTTTCTCTTCCTGTCTTTGCTGCTCCTCGCCTTAAGTCATCACAAAAAGACGAGAAACACAGTACGTTGCAACATCAACTGTAACTTGACGAGCAGCCTATTCTGATCTCTTACAAAATGTATAGAATAAAGTAAAATTCCGTTGCCCCGAGCGCTGCATACGTGAATAACAGTAATATTATCGAGGCTACTGAAAGACGATGCAAACACGTTCCTACAAGTGCAAGCACAAACATCATATCTCTCAGTTAGTACGCGCGCTGTGATTGGTCAATTCAGCACTTCACTGTACGGCCCGCGGAATTCAAAAGTTTGTTTTGAGATATAATAAATATCTTACAAACGTCGTTTTCTCGGTCCGTACCGTAAGTTACGGATCCTCGTTTTGTTAACTTGGATTCATGACCCGCACGCTTCGCGCTTGGGCCATAAATCCGAACGGAAAAACTCAGTTCGTAACTTACAGTACGGACCTCGAACTCAGTTAGTAAGAGGCACATATACACAGTAAGTCACTCTCACCTTTAGGATCCGTCTTACTGTACGGTGAAACACCGAAACACGGTTTGGTGATACTGTAATCAATGTACGGTTCGGAGCCTTTCCCTACCGAGCCTCGGGTTAGTTTGCGCGATCTCTTCTTTTTCGCTGTCGAAATCTTTCCATTGACCTAAAGCAACCAGGAAAAAAAAACAAACAAACAAAAAAAAAAAACAAGAAAAAATACTTTACATGAGTTGCAAACATTTGCCTTGCAGTTTCAACCATCGCGTCAGAAGAGGATTGATAGTATGAGACAGCGTGGCCAGGCGGTTAAACAATTGTACAGTCTGACCTGTTTAAGGCCTGCCCAAGACAGAACTTGTAAATGGCCAACTGGTTTGCCTATAGCCAGTTAAGATTATTAACTTTCTGTTTCATTGGAATTATTTGTTTCATTCGTTAATTCGGCCCACTAGTCTTAAAGCAAATACACAATAAAACATCATATTCTATGTTTTAGTATTCATACGACTCCCTTAAAGCAGTTCTACGCAATCGCATACGCGGGCGGAGGCTAAAGATAACTTCAGTTCTGATCGGGCAAAAGTGGCGATATAACTTATTTTAGCATAACAACTCACTTACCAATGCACTGTACAGTGGTTCTAATCTCGTTGAACCTCGGTAAAGCCACTCTGATCGATTATCAATCTGGAACAGCATCTGTTGAAAAAACATTGCATTAATAACGATGGCTACGACTCAGCTCGAAACAGTGTTGACGAGATCACATTTGGTGAACAAGGTCTCCTCATGGTACAACTACATTCAAATCAATTTTTAAAGCAACTATCCTGGCGCGAGTACAAGTTGCGCCTTTCCAATGAGATTATAACGTTCTCGGGTGGTGCCAAAATCAAGTGCGATGCCGGAATGGCCCTGGGCTATTTTTCCCTTTCTGTCAAACCTTCCAGAATTGGCTTGAAATTGGTTGAAATTTAATGAAAGTTTCATAACACTTTATAATTTTCTCTAGTCTCACCTTTATCAAACTACAGTCGATCTGCATCACTTTAGCTTTTAGCCTATAAGAAAACAAAAATGAACAACACTCTCAAATATGACGCGTCTCAATGTCTATAACACCACATTTCATTGGCCCTGACGACGTATATATTGAAGACTTCCAACTTCTTTCTATGATTAAGCTGAGACAATGTGAGAATTATATATTTCTCAAACTCATCATTAATACATTAAAAGAAGAGAAAGGAAACCAAGCACCGTATTATGTCGTTTTGCATCGTTAATTTCTCCTTTTAGATAACTTCGTTCGAGAAGCTATATCTAACACTTGATACACGAGTTTCCTCACATAACAGACACCTAGAGCTTTGTCAAAAAATACCCTGCTTCGCGTCATATTTTCAACTCCATGCTTGGTGTTTCATATGAGATGTAACACTAAACAGTGACTAAAATGTATATTATTTTATGTACAATATCACAAACAAATCAAGTCTACGATCCTTACCACTGTCCTCTCCACTCTGTTTTCACCCACTGGTTCACCCTGAGTTTCACCATGGGACGCTAGTAAACACATTGCAGAGATTCGTTACAGACACAAATCTTTCCATGGTTAACAGTGATAAAATTAAAGGAATCTTAGCTTGTTTGCTATAATCTGTAATTATTACAGAACAAATGACAGACTATGAAAACTCTTTCCTTTGACTTTTCTGAACAAGATAACAGGAGTGCCTCAAATAATAACTTACCTTTGTCTTTTCAGAGTGAATTGAACTCAGTAAAAGTCGCTTTGACCAAGACTGATGGGAATAATTATTATTGTCCACTATTCACCGAATACACTTTGGTAATGGAGGCAGACATAAAAAACCAAATAAAAATTTGTTCGATTTTGGAATGCACTTAAAAAGTTCATAATTTACTGTCATATTGCATCGTTGATTCATTCCAATTTTGCACATTAATTTTCTGTTACTATCTTAAATTCCAACTGAGTAAACAAGTATGCATAAAGCATGTCCCGCAAGCCGTTCACAGCTTGCTTCATACTCACATTAGGGAACTCCTCCAAATATTCCTGTATGAACTCCTTAGAATGGTCAGCGACTTCATCCCAAACTTTCTTACCTGAAAATACAGAGAAAGGAAATGTCATTCAAAGGTATTTTACTATGTATTACTTTTATTTTACTTCCAGAGTCAAACCTTACGTCACAGGGGATGGTTGGCGGAATGTTGCAAAATTCGGATCAATGGAAGTATCTGGGCAACTGTTCACCTAACCCTCCCCTAACCCAACATTAATGCTAACTTTTCAACTTATTATAACTTGTTGGGTTAGGGGAGGGGTAGGTACACAGTTGCCAAGATACTTACATTGATCCCAAAATTCAAGAACAAACATAATGATCACATTCAAGGTCAAAATCACATGCAACAACTGGAATCACATTCAACACTAAAAATAATTACAATCACAATCAAGGAGTATTATCAAATGTATGCAGCAATTAAATTCACATCCAAGGACTGAAATCATACGCAACAACTCTATTTCGCATTCACGGTGTACAGCAATCACATTCAAGACTGTCTTTTCTTTCAACTAATCCCAGAATTCTTTTTGTCTTTCACATGGGTTTCCCACCTTCTTACTCCAAGGAAGAGATCTTGAAAAACCCAGAATCAGACAAATGGGTTCTTGATTTTAAAGATTTCAACACAAGAGTCAAACCAAAATATTTAACTTACCGGTAGAACAATGGTTCCAATTTCCATTCAATTTTGAATTTTGAGTAAAGTTTCTTTTCTTTGTATACTCTGTTCTACATAACTGTAAGGAGTATTATAATACCTGTATGATAAACATGGTGCAGTTTCTTGACTGGCAGATACTGAGCAAAACCATCATCAAAAAACACGAGGAATCTAGCAGGGTGTTTAAAAAGAACCAGATTTATGAGTTCACAACACTGTATCATGGGAGAAGAAAAAAATACATGCAGTATTTTGTTTAGGATTATTAGACTAGTGATCTGATAACACTTCCCCATTCATCTTATACACTCTGAAAACATTATCAATGCATCCCGATTCCCAAGCATGTATAACATGAATAAATAATAACTATTTATTATTTATTTGTTAGTAATTACTACAAATGAATTCTCCTTGTTTGGAGGACCCCTTTCAGTGGAATTTGTACAGCACCAGAAAGGAATTAGTACAAAAGATAATAACACAATTCAAGGCTGGCGATCTTTCCCTTACATGCATTCAACTACACATGTACCTAGAAATTTCCAGTATTTCCACTGCGCCAGTTACTTAATTTCTGTATTGTGAACTTCGGCCTCATGTGAGCATGTCAGACTTGAATTTTCAAATGACTTGACAATGTTGTTGAGCTTCTTTTTCACACAGATGGCAAGGTCACATATGCATGTTTTTCGATGCTGTGCTACTCAGGTAGCCTATCAAAGCAATAAACATGCAATGAACTAAACAATCACCTGCTCTTGTTTTCAGCACAGGCTTTCTCTGCAATAATGCCAGCATAAAGGACATCCAATTTACCATAAACTCCTGTCAAAACAAAGAACAAGTTGGTATTGAAAGTGCATGAGAAAATTCAGGCTTTCAGCAGACATGCGAAAAGCAGCACAACCTGAAGAGAGCGACTGCACATCCCAACACTTATTAAAAGGATTGTACACACCACAGTGTCTGGCCATTGCACAATTCTTAAAACACTGTAAAAAATACTGTATTTAATGTCACACAAGACTGCTAATACACATGAAACATCAACCAATGCCACATCCACAACATCAAATTTTGGGTTAAAGCTACAGTAGTTCTATGTTCTGAAGTACAAAGAAAAGTTTAACCCTAGTGTAAAATGATAAGGCAAAGCCAGCTCCTGTAAGAGTGTACAGTTTAAATTAGAGAGACACTGTAGAAAGGCAAGTTTTCCACGTTGAAAATTAGAATTTTATCAAACAACTTGGCAAGATAGAGCTTGCCAAAATGTCATGCTCACAGATTTTTTGGCATACTGTACTGTAACAGTTTTTCTTTAAGTTCTAAAGAAACCAATAGCAAGAAAGGTCTAGTGCGTCTTTGCAAAGTACCAACCACAACATAAAGTAAGCATGGGAAGAGTCACAGAATGTGAGAGAATAACCTGTAGATGGTTTCCGCCATGATGCATTCTCTTCAGCAGTGTCTCTAGGTCTCAAGGCTAATGGAAAAAAAGTAACAAGGAAGAGTGACCACTCTGTTTGACATACATGTACATTGTAATTCCATTGCCTGTCAATGTGGCGTAATTTTCCCTTTCGATCTTCAGTAAAACAATTTTGGCAAAAAATGCTTTAGCTACTCAAAAAACTCAAAAATCCACAAAAGACAGAAAACAGACTGTGAATGAATTTATTAATTTCTCCAACATCTCCACTTAAACCATCTACAGGACATTATAACAAGCCCCAGAGTCAAACTTGGATTCACAGCTGTATACAAGACAGGCCTTCTGGTATTACGCGATGGTGCGATTTCGCACAATCGACCTCAAATCGCATCCGATCGCACAATTCACGAAAAATCGCATAATTCAAAAAATTGAAATGGTTAAATATACTTTTAAATGAAGGCAGTGCTAACTGTTCATTTTTCACTGATGTGTCGAGTATTTTGGTATTTTTTTTCTATACTTATCAGCGTTTTGTTTACACGCGTGCCGACAATTATATTTTTATCCCAACTAATGTCGATCAAGATGCATAATTACTGTTCCCTTGTGTTCAAAATGCCTTTAGAGCAGCAAAAGAGTGTTTTTCTTATCCTGAAACCTTATAAAACAAGCTTTAAATTGCTCAGAAAAAAATCGCATAATCTTCATTATTTATCGCATAATTGGCCTCTCTAATTGCATAATCTGCCCTGTAAATGTCACATAATGTGCATTTTTTTATCGCACCCTATCAGAAAGCCTGATAAGACAGTATACTACAATCCAAAAATTACTGTTTTAAGATACACTATACTTTTTAACTGGTTTACTTATATATAGTGTGGGTCATACAGTGTACACATGTAGTCAGCTCTCTCTATGATAGATTTAAGTGTTTAAGCCCTAACTGCCCATCTTAGAGAGATGTTCAGCTAATAGAGAATCTAATATAAAATGACCTAAGCATTGAGGAACTGTCGCTATAATATAGAGTGTACAGTACAATCTTGACATTTTACTTTTCTAATTCCTGCTGGTGATATCTAGGTTAATATATTTGAATACACACTGATACTCAACAAGACTAATACTCAACAATGAATCGAAATGATGAAAATTTGTTATTTTGTGTTAAACTTGGTGCATGTAACTCACCTACAACACGACTGCCAACATCAAGCACTGAAGGATCAGGGTTAGACTCGAGTGAAATGTGATTGGATGAAAGCAAACCTCTTGTGCCTTTATCAAACTTCACTCTGTACTTTGGCTGGAACAGTAAGAAACATGGAATTACAATTTGATAGTTTGGTTTTTAAAAACATTACTAACAACAGGCCCCAGTAAAAGCATTCATTGGGAATCATCTTGTGGATATACAAGTACATGTACTGCAATATAATAATCTGTTCCTTCCCCTGTGATGGCATTGTTCACATGATGTGGTCTTCAATAATTATTGTCTTCCATTGTTGGCATAAAAATTATTATGGGTACTGGTATATCCAAGAGATCCATATCAAAAACAATTTATTTCCAAAAAATACTAATTGACAATCACAAATTTACATGTAATATTAAGTCCTGGTATGGGAAAAGATGAAAAATCCAAAGATGTTTACATACAGTGTACATGTGTAGTGTCTGGTTACCTGTTTTTGCTTGTCTGTCAAAAGCTTTTCTATTACACCTGTTCAACATGAAAAAAGCTATGTAAAGTTATGTTACTAGACCCAGAACAGTATATTGAGGAACGTGAGTCAATGTCCATGTAAAAAAGGGAATGTGATCTCCAAATGAATAGGGAGAGGTCGTAAACTAAAGAAAATAGTGCCACATACAGTGGACTCTGTCTCCTTTTCTATTCAGTGGTGAATTCATGGCAGAAAAAGGAAGGGGTTTATACTTAAATGAAGGGCTATCAGTATTCAGAAAACCAAACTAGTAGAAATGGAGAGATCAGGGTATATGTGTTCTACAAAGCCACAAGTTACTGTGAAGGTCATAGAGGCTTTTGTTTGAAAGACAAAAAAGGCAAAGGAAAAATAGCAAATGAGTGCAGAAGCAAGGTAAACAATTCTGGATGCAAACCACGGGGACAAGTAGATCTTGTGCTGAAGTGGCTTTAAATGTATCATAAAATTATATACTGTATTATGATACCCACCTGGGTACCAAAGTCCATCTGCCCTCTGGCCAATCACACGGGTTCCAATGTCGAACTTTGGAGGTCCAACATCAACACTGAAATATTTTAACAGTTATACACTGGTCTGAGTTTTTTTTTATCTCAATTGGCTAAGGAAATGCAAATACTACACTTAGATGTTTCACAGTGAATGAGCTGCACTGCAAATGCTTTGTTACAAGCAATGTGATAATGTCATTGAGTCCATGATCATAACATGTAGTATTTATTAACATGTACATCACTCTATTTTCACAGGCGAGTTACAGTGCAGACTGGAACTAAGAAACACGTGATGCATGTGCACATCAGCACTGACACACATCTGCCTCAACTCCAATGCATCATGCAGGAAAATATTGTGTTGCATAGTTGCAATAAAAAAACAAACAAACAAACAAACAAAAGAATGTTTCCTGTTTAAAGTAGCTTGATAATCACTGGTCTGTCATCTACACCTATGAACCAACCTCTTATCCAAAGTAAGTGTATTTTTATGAGTACAAGTATCTGCAGAAGCTACATGCATCTCAGCAGGATATGTAGCTTTAGCCACTGGTTGTGCCAAAGATGGCGTTGAATTTTCATTGGACCTGCTGTGCACAAAAGAATCAAAATGGCAATCTATCAAAAATCCCAAAAGAGAGCATTATCTGATTTCTCCTTGTGATATTAGCAGGGTTGTCAAAATAAGCCGGCAACTGGCGCATTTCACCGGCTATTCCGAAAACTGCACCGGTTACTCCAACTGCTAGGCTTGTTCTGAGCATGGTATTGCAGAAAATCATACCCACCCTGAACGATGCGCATGAATTATGGCAGTCGCCTACTTTATAGACAGAGACTGCTTCTCAGCAACCTACTGACAACCCTGTATTAGTACAAAGTAAAAAGTACAGGTACACAGAATATTAGAGTACAATCACTACATGTCATTGTATGCTTTAACCACCACCTTGTTAGCTTTAACTGCTGACCGGTCGGCGGATAAACATGTAACTATATGTGTTTTAACCACCAACCAGTTAGCTTTAACCGATGACCAGTTAGCTCAGTTGGTAGGGCACTAGCATGCAGGAGGTCATGGGTTCAAACCGGACCAACACTCAGGGTCTTTAATATTTGAGGAGAAAGTGCTGCCTTTGGAATGACATCTGCAAATAGTTAGACTTTCTAGTCTTCCCCGATAAGGACGATTAACTGTAGGCTCCATCTTACAATTCTTCATAATTGATTGTGTGGGAGATAAAAGAACCCACACACTGTTTGAAAAGAGTAGGGGACATAGTTCCCAGTGTTGTGGCCCATCTCTCATCTGATGGTTAAATTCTCAGAGATAATTATTAGCACATGTAAGAGATATTATATTATACTATATGCAAGAGATATTATATGTCATGTATGTATGTATGTATGCATGTATGTATGTATACATGCATGTATGGCTGGTTCCAGCAGCAGGCAAGATGAAGCAAGTCCCGAGTTCTGATTGGCCTCCTGAGCAGGTAAGATGGGCCTATTGTGACCAAGATTATTGAGCCAAGATGGCTGGATATTGGCCTTGTTCTTTTCTACCAGTACATTTTTACTGACCTCAAATATGTCTTGGTCAATAAAGACACAAAAAAGAACCAATAATCAGCCATCTTGACCTGACACTTGATCAGTAATGCATATATTAACTGATGTAACACAGTTTCTTTCTGGCAGTGTATATGTCTATATATATATATATATATATGTGTATATGAAGAAACCACTAACCCTATACACCCCAAATAATCATATTAATTAGAGTAAATGTTTGAAAGAAAATTTGCCCTGAATGGGATTTGAACCCACGTCCCCCCGCAATACTAGTCGGGTGTGATAACCACTACACCACCAGGACAACCATGCTGGCAACATAGCAATCGAAGTGGTGTATTGTGTGATTGAAGACTGGGCATCCCGGCAATTTTCCTTCAAGGCGACAGGGTAGTGGAAGCCTATAACTCCGTTTGAAACCCAACTAAGGATCAAGTTAATGATGCAAGACCGAAGTCAACTTAGCAGGAGACAAGGGAGGATCAAGTTAATGATACAGGCTATTTTTTATTAAAAATAGGCTATTAAATAGGGTTAAAGACATACTTGACAAACCTTTCCTGGCTGCCAGGTAAAAGAGAAGCACCATTTGTAGTAGAAGTCTTTGTAGTAATAGGTACCATTGGTGGAACTGGCTGCTCGGGTGACTTTGACAAAGGATTTACACGATGAGTCATTGATGGAGCTCCGCTTGCAACAGGAGGCTTTAATGTTCTGTATATCACAGGTGGTGCCTTTGTTACACTGCTTACAGATGAGACCACAACATCAGATGGTTTACTAACTGGTTGTGAAGGTGCAGAGAATCTCATGGTTGATAACCCAGAAAAGTGCAACTCAGGCTTTTGAGGAGTGTCTTTGTCTGGGGCAGGTTGGATGGGTACATAACTCTGTAAAATCTCTGTTGATGTGCTTTGCTGCTCGGGAACTGAAGGGTCACTTTGCTTTTCAGACGGAGGAGTTCTTGCAGGGAGTGGCACAGCACTTGCCTTTTCATGAGAGGAGCAAGTTTCATTCTGTATGTCCATGGAAGTTGCTTGGCATGACATATCAGCCACATCCACATACTCCTTTTCATCGTCATCAATTATAATGACTGTTTTGGGAGACCTGTCCTCTTTCTCACTGTGATTTCTGCTAACAGGAGGATCATCTGTAGTATCATCAATTTCCACAGAGCTGCAATATCCAATAGAAGAAGTTTGTGAATGCAAGAATATAAACATTTTATATAATTATATGTGAAATGCAAGAGAAACATTTAGTAAGTGAAAGATCATCACAGGTATGTACACAACTTAAGCAGATGCAAAGATGAGACCTGAAAAAAATGCTCAGTTGGTTAGAGCATTGTTCCAGTATCCAAAAATCATGGGTTTGGATCCCATTCAAGCCTGAATATTTTTTCAGTTCTTGTCTTCACAACTGTTTACATGTAAGTTGCGCACATAACTACAATGATCTTTCTCTTATTAAGTAAGACTGCCAATTGGATTTCTCCACAGTGTATCAAAGTATTTCTGCATCCTTTCTCAAAACATTTATCTTTGATTTACCATAACCAAGCCACTGGTACTGGCATTACTTCACATTGCTGTACTTATAAACATAGTATTTACCTGGACAATTTTACTGCCTCTTGATAGTCTTTCAATTGTGAGTCAATGGAGTCAAGAAGACGTCTCAAAGAAGCATGGCTTTCTGTGAGGGATGATCAAAAATCAAACAATATTAACAGTATCCTTATATCCTAGACCAATAGTAAATTAAAATACATTACCTGTAATTAATTTTTGAAAACTCAGCTAACAGAGATGTTCAGCTGTACACAAGCAGTGGAAGCCATAACCTAAATGGTTGGTTCCTCAACCTAATCTACTGCAAATTTTAACACTTTAAAAGTAAAACTTATGACTCCATGAAGTCTACCTTGATAAGGAATATTATGTGTTGAGGTTCAATTTTATCCCTTGGTTTAAATTGTATTTTCCATTGTTTCAAACTCATTATCATCAAATTACCATAACCAAAACAAAGGAAAACCAAATTTGAATCAAGGGTAAAATTGAACTACAACATATGCTCCACAGATCCAGAGGCAATCAAAATGTTTTTGTGTGACAGCAAGTAGACAGCAAATCATTTCCTTCAATACCAGGTTTCCATGCTGAAATGAGCTTCAAGCCAGGATATTTGGACCCCCATTAAATCTGTGCCCCCAGATCAATAATCCACTAGCAAATCTGGACCCACGGACCATATCCGAAGGTGGTGAAAGAGGAGGGGGGGGGGGGGCAAACCCTGGGGGACCAAATCCACTTTTACACCAGCATGTCTTTCAGAGTAAACAGTAAAAGGGGCCAGTTGCCAGCTTATTTTGACAAGCCTGTAAATTGCTGGATACTTTAATAAAGCTAATGCACCTATCAAAGCTAATCTGGATGGTAGGGGGAGGCAGAGTATATCTGGAGGATTTGTCAAAGGAAGTCGGTCTGTGGTAGGGACTTTTGATCCATGCCAAGTTTTGGGCATCTGGACTTTCCTCTGACCACAGATGCCGTGTTGGACAGGAAGAGATGCTTAGTTATATCTGGCACTGATGAAAATAGGATAAATTACAGGGAAACACATTTGACCTCTAGCCTTAGTTAAGGAGGAAGGGGGAACATTAGTTCTCTTTTTACCAATAACTATTATTAAGGCCTTTGACTTAAAAAGTGCTTCAAACTCAGATTCCAGCCTTTGCCTGGCCTTCCTTCTGTAACTCAACATTGAAAGGTGCACAACCTGTTCAAAATTATACCTTCCACAGCTGCTGCTCTTTGTAAGAGAGTTCTTGTTGTCCTGAAAGAGAATACCGAGGCATTTATACAGTACTGTATACTACATTTAAAGTGGTTCAACCTCTTAAGAAAGAACAGTAAAGTAGCATTAACACATTTCAAGTGATTGCATGCCACTGAAATGAAAGTTCATAGAAGAAAAAATCATAAGTAACTAATCATAACACTGAAAGTCGACGAACAGTGATTGTTCAGGTGCTTCTGTTGGAGCCACAAGGAATAAATTACAAACATTACACCTGAGTGCTTATAATTTTATTTATTCATTTATTTATTTGAGTCAGCAGACTCTAATACGTTATTCAGTGTTTAATAGAACAGTGGTTGTAAAGGGCACAGACAAAACAACCTGTTGATATGCTATAGACCAAATGCATAAATGGTGACCAAAAATGCACTCTTTTTTTATCTGCTAATTAAACTCACTAACATTTCTTTTACATTTTGTCCATGCAAACGATGCTAGTGAGTCTAATTAGCACATAAAAAAGAATAACTTTTTGGCCGCCATTTATGCATTAGGTCTATACAGTGGGAAATTTGAAATTAGCCACAACAGCATGAGATCTAATCAGGAACCGGTTCAAGTGCTAAACCTCTTGATGTGCCACAAGAACTACATAACATATGGACTAACAGCTTTTTGTTGACAGAGCTACATAAGCGTTGGCTGAATTTAATACTAAACTTTGTGCAACAAACTGAAAGAGTGTAATACTCACCGCTCGCAAAGTTCCATGAAGCCCGCCGCTCTGAGCTCTTCATCGATCATGTGTTCTAAATCAAAGCCCTCCTGATGCAGCCTTGAAACCATCATTCCGATCTCACCCATTAACGTACGGAAACTCAAAATCGTCTGTACTACCTTTAGTTCATTGTTATTCCTTTAATCACTTTTAATACTTGTCGGGAAAATTAGCAACCTTTCTTTCGTGCGCTACTCGTTGAACACTGTGTATGCGTGGGAAGTTTCGCGCCTCTTTTGTCCACAAGTACCGCTGACATATGCAGGCCTACATTATGTGCGTGAGAGAGTATATATCAACGGACCTAGGACAAAAATTTTATCAGGAATTTATCAAGGATTTTATCAGAGATTTTATTACCGTATTTTAGGCCTAGGACAAAAATTTTATCAGAGATTTATCAGGGATTTTTATCAGAGATTTTTATAAAGAAATTAATTTTGATATCAGAGATTTATCAAGGATTTTATCAGAGATTTTATCAAGAAATTAATTTTGATATCAGAGATTTATCAGAGATTTATCAGGGATTTTTATCAGAATTTTATTACCGTATTTAAAAAAACAGATTTAAAGAAATAAATAATATAAAAGAAAATTGATGGATAAAAAGAAAGTGATGGAACTGAAACAACTTGCTAAAGATAGGGGTATTAAAGGATATTATAGAATGAAAAAAGCTGAACTCATTGAAGCGTTGGGTAATATAGACACCACCGAACCTTTACCTATCCTCACAAATGAACCGATACCTGAGATTGATAAAAAAAAGTATAACTGTATTCATGGAAAGTATAAATATTATTGTAAGGATTGTGGAGGATCTCAAATATGCTCTCATAATAAAAGGAAAGATCGATGTAAAGAATGCGGCGACGGTACTAGTCTTTGTGAGCATAAACGAATGAGAAATGTATGTAAAGAGTGTGGAGGATCTGAAATATGTATTCATAGAAAACAAAGATGGCATTGTAGGTTATGCATATGCGAACACAATAAAATAAAGTCTAAGTGTACAGAGTGTAACGCAACACAAGATACACAACAAAAACATTAAGTTATATAACGCAAGTCAGTGTTACATAACAAAATTTACCTTGTGACTTATCTACAGAATTTACATTGACGTAATAACATTCCTGAGCGACGTTAGAAACCACCCTTTTAAAAGTAAACTTCAAATCCACTTTCCAACTTGCTTGTTGCTATGTCGTAAAAGTATGTAATCTATTGTTCTACACGTGCGTACTAATTTACATACAATCATAATCACGTGAAATACTCATGAACTACCGAAATAGATACCACGCCAATCCACCGGCTACAACTATAAATGTTAATATATTCTTTTCATGTTGTGTTGAGTCTATATTATTTTCATGTTGTGTTGAGTATGTTTGTGTTGAGTCTGTTTTAATTGAGGGTTTTGATTTCGTCTCAGTTCTATGTGGTAACTTTACCTTTGAAGATCCCATGTTATGACTTATTCCAACCTGTTTTGCTTCAGTGTTTAGGGAATTATTCACTCCAAAACTCATATCATTAGTAGCTTTCATAAGTTTGTTATTAAAACCAGTCACACTCTCTGTATTGATTATCATATTACTAGGCATTAACCATACACCGGGAGCAATAGCTAAATCAAGCCGTAATTTCGCTTCCTGTACAGCTAATTGATATCTTTGTATAGAACTAGAAATGTCATTCTCGACCACACTACTCTCAAATAAATCTATGAATTCTTGTTGAGTCTCAATCGCTCCACCACCATTACCATAAATTGAGTTTCTAGTGTTGACTTGCGCTCCCAATATACAGTAAACAAAAGCTTCAACAGATCGATTCAATCTACCAAGTCCAGCTTTAGTGAGTCCATGACCACTTGTTGGGATGAACCAAGCATATTTAAAATCAGCAAAATCGTCATTACGGATGAATGAGATTAGGTCACCCTTTTCCTTCTTACCTCCTTCATCAGCAAATTTACCACCTTCACCAGGCCACTGATCAGCTTCATCATCGTAATTCCTTACAATATGAACATTTTGATTTCCTCCACCTATTCCATTGTATCCAGCACCATAATCAATAAATATATCACCCAATCCTCCGTTTCTACCACCTTTCCATCTAAAATCAGAATTATTAGCAATTCCAAATTCTGCACACAATCGTTGATATGCAACTTTATTATAGGGATTATTATTTATTACAAAAGGTTTCTCCTCAGGTAAGGGAAGACTCAATTCATATAATATCCTCCTTATTGTGAAATACACATGAAATTTAATGAAGCTACTCACGACTTTGGGATAGTTGAGACTCTCAAAAGGACTTATACCACAACCAGAGGTCGCACACCATACTGCAAAGTTTAGTTGTTGAGGCCAATAATTCATATCGGGTGCGTTCAACCATTTTCTACTCTGTTTACCAAATTCGAAAGTCACAACTTGGGATGTAAATATGTTTCTCATCTTTGCTGTGAATTTCTTCGTATTTGACACGTATATATCCAGTGAGGTCAGCATTTTTGTGATATTACTTGTAAAGTCATCAAAATCAATGGCAGGTATTGGGTAAGATCGATTGGTTATAGTTAAACTCTTTGGGAATGAACTCAATGCATCATCATCCAATCCTAAATCTTTCCATAGCAGTTTTTTCAAACGGGGTGATAGGTCTTCAGTCCATGTTTTTCCAGTGGGGTCATCATAAGACATGATTGTTGTACCATTAACTTTCCACTTAATGTAACCACCATACGGATCAGATACAACTTCGAATTGACCTGTATCAGCCTTTGGATACCTATTTCTGAAATCATTTAGTAAGCTCATCTTATTATTTATGTTGATAATGAGATTTTTTTAAATCAACACCGTTCTTTTCTAATACCAACCTCATAATTCCATCCTACAGGCGTTTTCTCAAATGACATTTTCAACGTACGGGAGTGGTTAGCTCCTTTAATATTTCTCGCATCTGATTCATATTTAAGTTTTTTTCTGTATCTTTCCGGTTTTTTTGTCGGATTTCAAGTTTTAGTTTTTCAAACTTGTCCACCTCTGCTAAAATTATAGAAAATTCTTGGTCGGAGATGGCGTTATCTTTCAGTGCCTTTGAAACCAAGTCGTGAATGGTATTTACTTTTGCTTTTGCTAGAGAAACTGTCTGTTCATGTTTACTAACTTTATGTGAAAGTCGTTTAGAAGCCGCACCACATCCGACTGATATTCCACCACAAAGACCACCAACCGCTCCGAATGGGATACCAACAACAGCACCAAAACCAGTAAGAGATGTTCCAAGTCCACCTGCAGATAGGATAACTGAAAACACCCCACTACCAACACTGATTTTAGTAAATATCCCCCTAGCTCTATTGTATTTTTTCCTAACATCCTCATAATGTCTAATTTCCTTCTGAAGATTATGTACTACTTCACACGATTTTTGAAGCCTGAAATTATTTGGATCTCCATTCATAGGCACTTGTGGATAAACTCTATTGTAATCATCCATTTTTTTTTTTGCTGATTAACAGTGAATCTTTAAATTAATTCGGACAGGTTCGTTATTTAAGTTAGGTTTTTTTCCATTTTCATCAATAACCCATAAAGTAAAGTAGTTGACTGGATTTTTGGTTTGTGGAATTCTTAAATAAGGATGTTTATCATATGGTGGAATAGCAGCTAGTACTTGTGAGGGTTTAAGTTCTAAATTTTCATCGTTGGTTTTTAAAAAATTTGAATATGAAAACTTTGGCTCTATAAGATCACACATTAAGTATAAAGGATTTGTATAGGTTGCTTTACGAAGGAAACAATATTGTAATTTTATCTTTTTTACATTGGTTAAGGGTGGATCCAGATAAATTCTTGTTTCAGGAGTTAGCATGGTGATGGATAGAAACGTTATATAATTCATTATTTTTTTTTTTTACTTAGCGTCTCTTCTTTTTAAATTGTTCCACAAAATATAGAACCACAGCCACTATCAATAGCCACGCGTTCTTACTTAAAAATCCAATAACCTCCCCCGCTGTTTTGAACAGAAAGCTCACGATAGCTCCAACCATTCCAGGTAATATTTCACCAAGTTTCTTACCAATAGTTTTCAAACCGTTACCAACACCTTTACCCAATTTGGTTAGACCTTTAGAAAGATTAGAAACGATAACACCAATGACCACACCTACAGCACTCACAACAGCAAAGACTGTAAAACCGTACTTTTTGAAGACAGCCTTCACACGATCACGAAGAGGCATCTTTTTAAGTATTTCATCATTTTGTCTCTCTAGATCGCTTATTTGTTCTTGATTGGAAATTATATTCTTTCTCGATAGTTCTTCAAATTCATTAACCCTGGATTGTAAAAGATCTCTACTTTGTTCTACATTTCTTAAATTGGACAGTTCCTTCTTATTTTTGTCTATTTCATCTTTGTATCGATTTAATTCACCTTTAAGTTTCTCAACCTCTGTTTTAGATTCTATCTTCTGTTTAACAGCTACATCTAAATAGCTTTCAATTTCCGCGATTCTGGTTTGATGTTGCTCTATGATTCTACGCTTCTCTTTATCATTAGAAATATAACTTTGTATCTCCAAATCATTTGTTTCCACTACTGATCTTAACCCATTTGTAAAGGTAATCATACGGTTTCGAGTGCAATTTGGAATTAATTTGCACGAGTGCGTTTTTCAAAAAGCTGAAATTGCACGAGCCGCTTCGGCGAGTGCAATTTCAGCTTTTTGAAAAACTCACAAGTACAAATTAATTCCAAATTGAACGAGAAAAGCCGTATGATTACTTATTAATAATATAAACATGAAAAAATTCACCTGGAGGAAGTGCCGGAAGATCTCATTGCGGACGGACAGGAAGTAAGCATTTGACGCGGATTTGACACTTTATTTACTGATTGGCTGATGAAGATCAACTGATAACGCTACGAACTCAAAGCGGTTCGTTTAAAAATAAAGAATATCATAATCCAGAAAATCGATGTGTAATTTGCACTGGTGTTACACTTTTTGCACTGGTATTACACTTTTTGCACTGGTGTTACACTTGAACTGCACTGCTCTCAGCCAATCAGAATCGAGTAATTTTTTCATGTATATTATTAAGTGCATTAAGTAAATCCTTAATTTTTTCATTCTTTTCATTCAAATCATCAATTAGTTTATTATTATTAATAATAAGACTCTGAGAATCTATGCCAATTGATCTCTTGATTGTTAAAGGAAGTCGGTCATAATTTACCAAATCTCCTTTGGAGTTAATAAGTAAATGCTCAATATTGTTAACTTGATCAGTCAATTTAACCCATACCCCTCCCTCATCATCGATTCTTGAACTGAATGGTGAATCTAGTGGATTGAAATTGAAGAACTTCTCTTCTATCTTTTTTAAAGCTAGATCCATATTATCTTCTTTACTTTTCTTAATTAGTGTGGATTCTTCATCATCATCATAATCATCATCATCATCCAAACCACCATAAGGGTCAGTTGGAAGAGTGGTGGATGTATTTTTTTGGGGGGTCATATAAATTGTTTCATCATTATCATCACCACCTAGATCAGCTGTTGTATCAAAAGGATTTTTATTTTCTTTAGGTATATCTCCACCTTCTGCCATGATTTTTTACTTATCAGTAAGAAATTCTTTAAACTTATCACACAATTACCTAAAAGAATTTACTAACCATATAACCCAATGCCAGCATACCACCACCCACATATACCATCTCCCCCATCTTTTGATTGTCACTAGGTCTATAATAATCAGAGAATTTTGGTTCATGTGTTTGACTATACAATTTCAAAGCTTCATCTGTATTCGAAATATTTTGTGAAGCCTGGTGTTTAGCATCTTTCTTTTGAGAGTACCAATCAATGAGATTCTGTCTCTTTTCCTGGTATGTAGCATAATCTTTTTGATATTTTTCTATTGCCTTGTCGTGTCGTATTCGCTCTGAATCTGTTTTATCACCTGAGAGATATTTTGCAAGATATGAGCCACCAACGAAGGTAGTAGCATTCAAAATAGCTCCACCAACCATCATTGCTATTGCTGCCATAAATCTTTAATTTGGTAAAATCTTTTGATCCTCTAAATATGTTTTTAGGTACATACTACCGGATAGGACAGCGACCCATTTAGCATAGTTTGTAATACTTGATGATGGATCGTTTATGAATGATTCTTTCATAGCCTTTTTAGCCACATATCCAACTCCAGCGGCTAATCCGATAATGACGGCTGAATCAGTAACAGTTTTTACAAGTTTATTATCAGTTGACATGATTTTTTTATTGTGGATAGAGAAAACCTTTAAACTACTTTCCTTAAAGCATTACTATTTTCGGAGTTGGTTGGGGTGGTGGTTGGGTAATTGTATGTGAGGGTTGTGGTTGGGTAGGAATATTTGAGGGTGGTATTTTTCTATTTTTGTAGTACCTCATAAATATGTCAACTGCAGTAAACCCTATTCCAACAATAGATAACACAGTAGTAAAAGATAGCTCTGGAATCCATGCTTTAGGTTCACTCTCTTCATTGTAATTTTCTTCCTGTTTAGTCTCCGATTGTTCCTTTTCACGTTTCATTTCCCTGGCTAACGCTTCTTTAGCTTTTTTGTTATATTCTGCTAGTTTCTTACCGGCAGCGACCTTTTTAGGATCTTTCTCTTTCTTTTTAGGATCTTTCTTTTCAGGTATAGGATCCATTGTAATTTGTTCAACAACTTGATCAGACATTAATATTTTATTTCACAAAGTAAAGAATCTTTAAATCAGTTGTGCTCAGTAGTATGTTCAGTCTTGTTAGAATCCTCAGTATTTGTACTTGAAACTTCTTGTATTTTGTTGATTTTAATGTGCTTTGCAACCTGGAATAGTCCGCTGGCAAGTGCTACCAATCTTCCACCTTTTAATGCTAAGAGACCTACAAAGTTTGTCAGTTCACGATTAACCAACTCATCATTCTTCAAGTCTTTACAAAGCGCTTCTATGTCATCCACAGGAACCATGTAAGAAATGACATGAGAAACTAATTGAAGAGATGAATCTACTAATCCACCACTAATTTTCTTACCTAATACTGTCTGGTATCGATTATAATATTTTTCAACATCTTTTTCTGTGAGTTTCTTGATATCACCTAGACTCATATCAACGCCTAAATATTCCTTTGTAGTACCAAGAGATGCGAGAATAGCTAGTGATTCTTGTTTGATTTCAACATCATTATCTTTAGTCTCATCTTTTACCTCATGTTGTTCTTCAATAAAATCTTCAACGCTTGTCATCTTTTAATTTTTTAATAATAAATAGATTCTTTTAAATCACCGCAGGAATCTCTAAATAACATTGGAATGGATAACGTAAACATAAACAGAGTCTTGAATATTTTTCAGTTTTCAGTAGTTCTACAAACTTTTTACTAGTTTCAGAGTCTAAATCACCTCCATAATCTTCTAAAAGCATCTTCATCCCCTTTTGTGATGGATTATGGAATGTAACCACACAAGCTACATTTTCACGGAATGGTTTTGCTATTGATGTTAATTGCTGAGTGAGAACCCACACTGATAATCCATGATGCCTTCCAGAGAATGCTAGATCTATAAACTTGTTAGAGCGTTTCTTTAGATCTTTCGATACAGCACAATCATCTAAAATTATTAGTGTATTTGTACCAGAGAACAAAGTTTGACAATCAGTTAATAACTCGTTAATCTCATCGCTGTCACTAGCATCTGGTGATAATACCAAGAAACGTTTATCTCCGTGAGCAAATTTATGATAGGTTTTATTTTTAGCATAAGTTGGACAAATTAGAACAATGTATTCAAACACTTTTTTGAAGGGTCCTCTTAGCTGATCTGTGATGTACTTTGTCTTTCCACAATTTGTTGGACCTGTTATAATGCAATGAAAAGGAATTTTATCTCGTAATTCTTCCATCTTTTAACTAATACATAATTGATCTTAAGTTTGAATTCATGATCTCCATCAACGCATCTGCTACCACAAACATATGACAGGTGATATTTCCTGATCCTCCAACTTGTCTTTTAATTTAAGTTTTACTCCATCTCGTGTATTGTTCAAGGCCATACCTCCACCATGAATACTATTGTCGGGGTGAGTTCTCAAGTCAATCCATATAGCAAACTTGTTAGCATAAAAATCATTTAGCTTGACACCCTCTCTACCAAAACGCTTCTTTACCGAATCCCAGAAGTCTGGCGGTTCCATTCCCTTTGAGTATAGACGGTTTGGTATGCCGTCAACGTTAATCTTGATTGATGTAATATTCGGATTTACAAACTTTTCAGAATCTCGTGCTCCTCCACCGTATCCCTCTGTGAACAAGCACAATATCCCTGTCATTGATCTCCTAGGTATATTAATGTTCTCGTTTATGAAACTGTCATTGGGTTTGGAGATGGTGAAAGTTTTGTGTAGAAGGACATTCTCGTAAAAGAATACTTTACCAACCTGATAAGCTGACTGCGCCTCACGAGCTAAGTATTCGCTTGATATGCAAGAATATTCTAACTCAAGGTTTGCGATTTTATAAGATGGAGTCTTTACTGTGTCAGAATAAACAACAATATCGTAAACTGGAGCTAGTGTAATCTCAAATATTAGTTGATGAGGTAACGCCTTTGGATAGAAAACCCCATGCTTGCTGAGAATAGGATGGTTTAGTGGTATTCGGTACTTGGTTTTGTATACTGTTGCAAGAGCTACTTCCTTATCTTTTCCTGATGTTACCTTATCACCAGCATTTGTCCTAAGCTTCCTAATGTTTTCAGAAGAAATACCTTGTTTTATTCCATCCTCACGATCTTCAGCTGTTAAGTATAAGTCATGGTATGTTTGAAAGAGATCGTATCTTTGAGTATCCTGTAGTGTTTCTCCACCAAAAAGAACCCTGAGTCTGGATACAAGGTTACTACCTACATTATTCACAAGGGTATTGTTAGCATGACCTTCAACAGTCAAGTCAAATAGTAGAGATACACTTCCTGGTACAATCACTACATTCTCGGAAAGTTTTGGAATATTTATATATAAGGTTTCTCCAGGACTAGCGGATGATGGATTTAGTGTAATTCGATTCAGTGACGATTCCGCTTTCAAACCGAGAGGCTCTAGTGGAATCCTGTTTGGATTAATTTCATCAGATATAGCTTGTGACATGTTTTATTTTAAAGATATACAGAACATTCTTTTAAATTAGTAACGAAAACATGTTATCAAAAATATATTATTCAACTTATGGATATTGGAAAGGATATTCTGCAATTCCTAAATTAGCTGAAAAAGCAAAAGTTAGTGAAGATGAGGCTAAACGATGGCTTGAGAAACAGGCGATATGGCAAATCTATCTACCAGCTCCAAAATATATTCCTAGACCGCACTGGACTGTGGATAAACCGAATCAGATTCACCAAGCAGATTTATTATTTTTACCACATGATAGAGTAGGAAGAAAGACATATCGATATGCTCTGGTTGTGATTGATATTGCTTCAAGATATAAAGATGCAGAACCATTAACATCAAAAGAAAGTCGTGAGGTATCCAAAGCCTTCAGTAATATTTACTCCAGAAAGTTAAAATATCCTAAAAAATTAATTGTTGATCCTGGAAGAGAATTTATGGGTGATGTGACAAAACTTATGAACATACATAATGTAACCATCCAGAGAAGTGAATCTGGAAACCATAGAGCTCAAGCATTTGTTGAAAGAGCAAATAGAACATTATCAGAAAAACTATTTAGTCATCAATATGCACAAGAAATGATTAGTAATGATAGGTCTAGAGTATGGGTGAAACGATTACCAGATATTTTGAAAACTTTGAATAGTGTACCAACGAGAATAACTGGTAAAGAGCCTGTAAAAGCTATAAGAATGAAAGAGGTTGATATTAATCCTCCAAATTATAGACGAGTTGTTGGACATGATGAGGTTAGGTTACCACCTGGTGTTAAAGTTAGATATTTACTTGCTCCGGGTGAACTTGAAGGTGGTGAACGAAGACGAGCTACGGATCCTATTTGGAGTATTCAAGTTTACGATCTTTCTAGGAGTGTTGTTTCATCCAATCAACCAGTTTTGTATTATTTACTAGATGGGCCGAGACGTGGTTTTGTGAGGGAAGAACTTCAGGTTTTACCATATGATACTGGGTTGCCACCTAATTCTGTTTTGTAACTATAATGTCCATAGGCAAAAGTATGTATACCATCTTCACAAATGATTCTCTTATCATCATCGGCAGATAGTGCAACTTTATTAACAGTTTCAGTATAAACATCATGTTTATGACTTCTAATTAAATTCATCTGTCTCATCTTAGGTTTTTTATTGAATAAACAATCCTTGTAATCATTAAATGATATTGTAGTTTTTACAACTGATGCCTTTACCCCTTTGTCCTTTTTTATCTCCTCTCCATTATCCATCCTGTATGAGTATAGCTTGGCTCGTAGACCTACAAATTCAGCTATCTGTTTACCACCAGCTTCATCCTTAAACATATTGATGACTTTCTTATTCACACCATTCTCGATACCTGATGGATGGTTTTTGGGATAATTACTAGTATCAAACATATATTTTACATCTGGACTGATATCCTTGTAGAAATCATCTGTTTCTATCTCATATACAAGACTATCAGTATCTGTGAACAACAATTTGGCCATTTCACCATATTTAGGTTTGATATAATTATAATGAAAGTTGTACATTATTGTTTTACTTATATCCAGAATGCACATACCTAAGTAAACGGGTTTATTGAAAACTATCTTTGTTTTCTTCATATGTATGGCTACTAGATTTTCGCAAAAGATAGTACGATGCTTATAGTTAGGTTGTGATATTAATTTTTTCGCATCTTTTTTATTCGTAACCAATCGTACATCTACCCTTTTTCTAATATTTTCCATGGTTTTCCCAAAGACAGAGTTATTCATAAGCTTGAAGAAATCTTTTTCAAAATCATTATTTGCTTTCATCCTTAGGTTAGTATTCAAGTCAATGTATGGTTTTAACCAAGCTGACTCTTCAAATGTAATACCTCTATGAATCTTAGTGACTTTTAATCCTAGACTTTCATAAAGTTTCATGGTCTCGTGGTGAACTACATACTTTACCTTGTTGTTTAGGTTTGGTATCAGTTTCTCAACATTATTAACTACAAGTCTCTCTGGAGCTAGAGGATAATCGTTATGTAAATCATGAAGGTGATGAGGATATTCCAAATCAACCTCGAGTATGCATGGGATATTTTTCCAATCTGTAATCTCTTTTTCATTCATCCATCTAAAACCGTGAGTAGGTAGTGGTTTACTCATTGCTCCTCCATAGAGATTGTTTGCATCGAGATATTCGATATACTTTTTTGGTAGGTTGGGATCATATTCGTTCATGTATGGGTTGTTAGCTTTACCATATCTAGTAGAGATCATAGAGACACCACCTCTAATACCTTTCTCAACCATAAGTAGCATGTCTATGTCAGTTAGCAACTCCAAATTCACTTTCGTTAACTTTAATGCTGCATCCCAAGCTAGTCCAGGTGCTGTGTAATACCATGCAGGATCTAGATCATAATTTTTACAACAAACATCTCTAAAGTTCTCGAATACATCCGCTAAAAGTAGTACATCTGACTCAAGATATAGGTCGTGATATTCCCTCATTGTTTTCATATTAAAGGTTTCCCATACCTTTTTAGCATGTTGGTAGTTATCTTCTGTTATATCTTCATCGTTGAGTTTTGAATAGAATGCCTCCTTTGGTGGAAGTTGGGTTGCGTTAAGTTTATCGAATCCATCAAACCAATCATATGGAAATACACCCTTTCTCAACAATAGCTTTAATTGTTCACCTTCATAGAAGATATTTAAGTTTTTGAAAGATTCTTTTGGTAGATTAGTTACTAATTTATCGAGACTTGTTGTCATAAATTTAAATGAATCGATGAATCTTATGTCTCGCTTAACATCAACCTGCTTATCTTCTTTATTTATAAAGGTATCAACTACAATCTGTTTTGTGAAAGAAATATATTTTTCCTCATTACTAGGTATACAGTTTATTTTACCTTCTGATGTACCAAGATTCTTGATAAAAAGATGAGAGTCATATCCAGATAGGTTGTGAAAGATGACTGGAAAGAACTTTGGAATTTCATAGTTTAAGTTACATTTATTATGAGCTGCTCCTCTATACTTTCCTGTAAGGTGGCAGTGATCTAATACCTTATCTTCTCCCAATTCACCATCACAAATATGACAATGAGTAGCATTTTTATAGTTGATTTCATCATTTTGAGTCATCTCAACTTTCTTATGATATTTAAACTTATTATCACAAATTTTCTTATAAATTTTCTTAATATCTAACTCTAATTCATTTACAAACATCTGTGTGATATCATCGTCTGGGGATTCGGCAGTGTATTGTACAAGCTCGGGTGGAAATATTTTATCATCAAAAGACTTTATGAGATAGCTGAATCCTGATGCTTTATGTTTCTGGTATTGTTTAGTAAAGCTTTTACTTTCATCTGGAGAGCAAGTGTGTATTTTCTCTGTAGAGCTCTCAAAGTCTGCATATACAACAAATGGTACTCGCATTTTTCTGTTATAATTATTGAATTTAATATACTTAGGATTTCCATCTTTATCTTTAGGCATATCAATCTTAACTTCTTCGTATGAGTTGCAGTATTCTTCATGTTTTTCTAATGAATCCTTTGAATAGAATGAGTTGAAGCATCTATGACAAAATTTACGTTTCTGTTTATTATTATCGACTTGAGATGATAAAAGTTTATCCACATCCTTTATCCAGCAGTAGTGATTTGTTTCATCATTCGATATTAGAAGTAAGACTATCACCTCACATTTTCGTTTCTTACTTATTCTTAGAGGGTATACTTCACCATCATATCCACATACGTTAATCACATAGGGGTTTTGTTTTTCAAACTTAACAATATCTTGTAATGAAACGGGGAACTTTATTCCTGACCAGTCAAAATTATTTGAGTTCTCTCTCATTTTTTTATTTAGTCTCTCTGGATGAACATCTTGTGTATATACAGCTGAGGTTACTGCCCACTTAAAACATTCATGATCATTCTCATTCTTAACGTTGATAATTGCCTTTTTGGATGCTAATTTTGATGGTAGTAGAATATAGGAACTTCCAGAAAGAGGATCATGAGGGTCGATGTAAATATCAAAATATTCCACATGGTTGAATTTCCAACCGTAGCCGTTAAATATAAATCGTTCAAACTCCACAAGTATTTGATTAGTCATAGTATCGAATAAGTTAGAGAAATCAGTTGATTCATCAATAATTTCTACAAGTGAATGAAAGAATCTTGAAGTTTCATCAACCCGGTTTGTTATTAGAGACTCTTTTATTAACTTACATGTTAAGATAAATTTCACCTTGATCGATTTCTTTTGCTGATTAATGAGATTTATAACTTTTTGTTTGATTTTATTGATGAACGTTTTAGGATCATAACCTTTCTGTCCATCTATCCTATATGTTTTCAGATAACCCATCATCGCTGATTCATATTCTTTTGGAGTTAATTGATTTACTTTTTCATTCAATTCATCTCTAACACTCTCAGATATATTTACCTGTCTTTTAGGTTGGGGTGGTTTTTAACTCGTGGATACGCGAAGCGTATTTGCGAGTTTTTGTGGGGACTTCGATATGCAAATTGTCACTCACTCACTCACTCACTCACTCACTCACTCCAGTGTAGACACACTTCGTAATTAGTCGGATAGAACTCGGGGGCACCGATATGAAGACGACAATTGTCGTGACCGAAGTCACGGAAGTCTGTTGATGAAAGTTCACGCTGAAAGTGTATCGTACCGTTGCCAGAGTTTGTAATGATTTTGTAGCTTAAGAGGACGATTAGCGAGGCCCTGTTAGGGGTAAATTTCGACAAGCAACATGGCCTTGAAACGGCGACATGAAGGACCTGAAATGACGACGAACGACGAGCCGCTCACGGGAAATTACGACAGCGACCTTCGACCTTCGGAAATTGCGACGTGAAAAGGTTTGAAACTCAGACGCGCGACATAAAGAACCTCACTAACAGGGCCTCATTAGCGGTCTTACTAAAATCAAAAGGAGTTTAAATGTTTCCAGTTACGACAATGACCAAATTGGAGACTGAATTTCATGAGCCTTTTACTCGGCCAGGCGCTAAACGTGAACAGATGATAACTATTCGCTTTTCCGACATCGACCGCCATCGACCGCCCCCAAGATTACAAGCAGTATATGAATTTCAGTTGGCTCGAAAGTGATCTGAAGATGAGAAAATCTCTTGCTAAGGTAGTAAGCTTTGGTGAGAACTCATAGAGCGAAATTAGCACTTGAATGAGAACTTATATGAGCGAAATGAGTACTCGTTATTGCACGAAACTACTACTGAAAACAGAATAAATTGACGAATCCATGATGTGAAACCGAAGAACTTCTGTGGCCAACCTGGATAAGAAACATCGCATGTAGGACTTTTCTACTGATTTAAGTGTTAGTACTAACAGGAATGGAGTTGTAGAAGTATTGGGACGGCCAAGAAGTATGTCAACATTTACTTGTAAATATGGAGGCGGCTGCCGTGACGGAGAACCACGAAGGTTACAATGTAAGAAAGTCATTGAAGGGTTCGAAAACAGTAAGTCATGTAGAAAATGCATTAAGTGTTATATTATATACAATACACCACAAGCCGTTACAATGAAAAGTTTTCTGTGTATTGATTTCCGAATTTACCTTGAAGTGAACTAGATTGTGTTGAAGTAGACATGTTGGAAAAATAGGCTAACCTGTTTTGCTTACTGTTGTGTGACTCACATTTACATTGTAAAAACAAGAAGTTATAAGGATAAAAACAAATATGTATTGCTGTATTAATGATGGCAAGTGTGATTTTTTTTAAGTGAGACGCTGAATATATATACCACTGATAACCTAAAATGAGATGGTAATGTAAATAAACTAATTCAACTTGATAAAGGATTGAGAGTCTTAAGGATTTTAAGATCATCACTAACATACTTTGCAAAAATGCAAGAAAGACTTGTTTGGTATGATTCGTCAGCTGGGCTATCCTACATGGTTTTGTTCATTATCAGCTGCAGAATCAAGGTGGATATTTCTGTTGAATACATTGAATAGTCTTGTAGACAACAACAACTATAATGATGATAAACTTGACAATGTCATGGCAACAAAATTCAGACCTTATTCAGAAGGACCCTGTTACATGTGTTAGAAACTTTGAACTCACAGACAGTGAGCAGCAGGATACCAGAACTACATTTGGTTTCGGTGCCATTTAATCCTGTACCCTTATGTTAAGTTATCAAATTTTTTAACAACTGTATGCTTGCCACCTGCCTTATAACTGATGCCTAGTGTAGTCAAATGATTGGCGTCATGTACTCACTGTATGTTTATTTCAAAAAGCTACTCAGCTCCCTGGTCACTTTTATGTTGTGATTATAGATTATTAAAATTATCTTCAAGTTCATTCAATCACAACTCTGAAAAAACACCTCTGTAATTTTTAAATTATTTCTTTTTTCTCTGTTTTGTAAACATATCCACGAGTTCACCATAGTCCTACTTTGATTCATTAGTAAGTTTGGAGATATTTTTATTGATGAGAATCGTAAGCGCTTCATCAACAGACTTAACTTGATCTAACACTTGATCTGCCTCATTCTTTATCCAATTAAAAGTTTTTTTCTTTGTTTTAGGGATGGTTTTCACCAACCGATTGCTACTATCTATAAAATCAGATACAATATTTTTTCCAGGGTTTGAAATAGGTATTTGCTGCTGTTTGGTTGGTTCATCTTTTTTAGTATGTGGTGTTGGTGATGGTGTTGTTGTTTCGATGAGTTCAGCTTTAGGTATTTGTGGTTTTGTTAGAAGTTTGATTAGATCATCTCTATTCAATTTATTATATCCTTTTTCACCCCTATCTTTAGCAAGTTGTTTCAGTTGTTTCACAGATTGTTTGTTAATGGGGATTGGTTTAAATTCAACCCCTCTTTTTATCAACTCTTTGATGATTTTTGCTTTATTCATTTTATTATATCCTTTAATATCCAGCTCTTCAGCAAGGAGTTTAAGTTCTTTTAGTGTTCCCGTCTCCATCAATTTTCTTTTATATTATTTATTTCTTTAAATCTGTTTTTTTTAAATACGGTAATAAAATTCTGATAAAAATCCCTGATAAATCTCTGATAAATCTCTGATATCAAAATTAATTTCTTGATAAAATCTCTGATAAAATCCTTGATAAATCTCTGATATCAAAATTAATTTCTTTATAAAAATCTCTGATAAAAATCCCTGATAAATCTCTGATAAAATTTTTGTCCTAGGCCTAAAATACGGTAATAAAATCTCTGATAAAATCCTTGATAAATTCCTGATAAAATTTTTGTCCTAGGTCCGTTGATATATACTCTCTGCGTGGACTCGTGCGTGTGTACACTCTCTTCATACGTGTACGGCAATGTGACGCCCGATGCAAAGCGGTTCCGATTATTTATTTATTTATTTTTTGTTTGTTTGTTTTTTTCTTTGTTTGTTTGGTTTTTTAAGGGGGATCGGAGAGGAGGCGATAAAGAACGCACCCATCGGAGAAGTTTTTACGACTACGATGTAACAGAAAACTGAGGCGGCATTACCGAACTAAATAATACATGCCGAATGAAAGAGAAATGGAAAGTGTACGCTGGAACTGAGAGAACATAGGTTTCAACCTTTCAAAAACACGTTAGAACCTACGGAACCACAAATATCAAGATTCAAAACTGTTCGACTGATTTGGTACTAGGTATTCCTTAATTAAAGTACCTGTGGTCTCTCCGGCATCTCTTCTCTTCGCGGCTTCGTTGCAAAAATTCTTAAGGTCAATAGGACAGGGAACACGTTGTGCTTGACGATCATTTTAGTCCTTTAGTTTTAACATACTGGGAAGTGCCAGTCTTTTAACATATTGGGAAGAGCGAAATTTCTTGATTGTGAATTGATAAGACAAAAGTGAAAAAAAAACTACATAAAAATATGATAAATTTGAATAACAGGAGATTCGGAAATAAAAGAATACAATATGCCTGGAAAAAAAAATGGCTTAAGGTGTTGTTTGGAATTTCCGATTTCATATATATCCTTCTGTATGTTAATAATTAAGCAATTATTTAAATAGATCACGCACTGTAATCAAACTGGTTAATTAACCAGATATGCACAAGAAATTACGGTGGCCCATATAGGACATGAGCAATTTTTTTTTGTCGATTGAAATTTTAACTCAAATTTCAGTTACAAAAATCCGTATTGTGTAATTGTCTAAGCGTACAACTCGGATTTTTACTGCAAAAATCCGAGTTGTTAAATTTCCAAAAACACAACTCGGATTTTTACCGCAAAAATCCAAGTTGTTAAATTTCCAAAAACACAACTCGGATTTTTACTGCAAAAATCCGAGTTGTTAAATTTCCAAAAACACAACTCGGATTTTTACCGCAAAAATCCGAGTTGCTAAATTTCCAGAAACACAACTCGGATTTTTACCGCAAAAATCCGAGTTGTTAAATTTCCAAAAACACAACTCGGATTTTTACTGCAAAAATCCGAGTTGTTAAATTTCCAAAAACACAACTCGGATTTTTACCGCAAAAATCCGAGTTGTTAAATTTCCAAAAACACAACTCGGATTTTTACTGCAAAAATCCGAGTTGTTAAATTTCCAAAAACACAACTCGGATTTTTACCGCAAAAATCCGAGTTGTTAAATTTCCAAAAACACAACTCGGATTTTTACCGCAAAAATCCGAGTTGTTAAATTTCCAAAAACACAACTCGGATTTTTAACCGCCTCGCATACCAGTGTTCTACACGCTTACAAAAATTCACAAACCAGCTCCGGTTGGAAGACCCATAATATCTGGGTGTGATGGTCCGACAGAGAGACTGTCTGCATTTGTAGACAAACTCCTTCAACCTATAGCAAAAGAACAGGAGTCTTATCTTAAAGACTCGACGGACTTCATCAATTTCATAGAAAAAACGAGAGTACCAAGGAACGCTATCCTTGTATCAATGGACGTGACAAGCTTATACACAAATATACCACAAGAGGAGGGGATAGAAACGGTATGCAACGCATACGAATCCTACTATAAAGGAGAATGCGCATGCCCCATCCCAACACAATATCTTAAAAGAGCGCTCGAACTTATACTTCAAGAAAACTCATTCCAGTTTACTGGAAAAAAACTAACATGGAACAGCCATGGGTACAAAAATGGCAGTCGCTTTTGCCAACATCTTTATGGGAAAGGTAGAATCACAGATTTTAAATCTAAGCGCTCAAAAACCACTCGCCTTGAAAAGGTATATTGACGATATATTCTCTATCTGGAATATAAACAAAGACAAAGTCACGCAGTTCATTGAACTAGCAAATAGCCACCATCCCACTATCAAGTTCACGGCTGAAGTTTCTGACACAGAAACAACGTTCCTCGACACAAAAGTTCACAAAGGCGAAATATTCGCACAAAAGTCTATACTAGACATTAAAACTCATTTCAAAGCTACTGAAACATTCCAGTACACGCATTTCTCGAGTTGCCACCCACCAGGGGTCAAAAAGGGCTTCATCAAGGACATCAAGGGCGAAGCATTCAGACTTCTCCGAACTAACTCCTCTGAAACAGCATTCAAAACTGCTATTTCATAATTTAAAACAAACCTCATCGAAAGAGGGTATCCTGAAACTCTTGTTTCAACAACTCTCGCAGAAATTACATTTGAGGAGAGAAAAGCTGCCCTACAACAGAAATGTAAACAAAACAAGCGAATCTTGCCTTTTGTCACACAATATCGCCCATCAGTGCCTAACTTAAAGCAAATACTTATGCAGAACTGGCATTTAATCCAACAACAATCATTGCTTAGAAGAATATTCAAAGATCCCCCTATTGTCTCGTACAAAAGGGGCAGATCCCTAAAGGATATACTCGTCAGAGCAAAGCTATTTAACAATTAGACCCGCAGCCCGCAAGGGCTACGGGTCAATAGCCCATGAGGCGAAACCGAATGGGCTATTGATCCGTAGCCCTTGAGGGCGAAGGGTCTAATTGTTTTAGTATCACCCAACTAGTCGGACAGAAAAAGCAATAATAAAGTTAGCAAATGCAAGTTGAAGAAAGATTTATTTGGGAATAAAACAAAAGAAAGCGCCACGAATTTCGCTACTCGAGGACTATTACTAATAGACCACTAGTAGCGTAGCCAATCAGATTGCGGCATTTGCATTAGTCCACTAGTTGGGTGATACTAAAACCGGCTATTACACGTGGATGGGAGTCGTGCAGGCCTGTCACCCCATTGTTATCACTTGCGATAGAAATCCGAGTTATGTTTTTGGAAATTTAACAACTCGGATTTTTGCGATAGAAATCCGAGTTGTGTTTTTGGAAATTTAACAACTCGGATTTTTGCGGTAAAAATCCGAGTTGTGTTTCTGGAAATTTAACAACTCGGATTTTTGAGGTAAAAATCCGAGTTGTGTTTCTGGAAATTTAACAACTCGGATCCGAGTTGTGTTTCTGGAAATTTAACAACTCGGATTTTTGAGGTAAAAATCCGAGTTGTGTTTCTGGAAATTTAACAACTCGGATTTTTGCGGTAAAAATCCGAGTTGTGTTTCTGGAAATTTAGCAACTCGGATTTCTGCGGTAAAAATCCGAGTTGTGTTTTTGGAAATTTAACAACTCGGATTTTTGCGGTAAAAATGCGAGTTGCAAGTTCTGAAATGTTCACAACTCGGATTTTTGCAGTAAAAATCCGAGTTGTACGCTTAGACAATTACACAATACGGATTTTTGTAACTGAAATTTGAGTTAAAATTTCAATCGGAAAAAAAAATTGCTCATGTCCTATATGGGCCACCGTAAGAAATAGACATTATACCCCAATTTTTTGAAAATTCTCCAGTAGAGGACGTACTCAGATTATTACATTCTGATATGATTTCTACTGAATAAAAAAATCAGATAAAGAAACAAATTGATGTAGGGTAATCTATTTAGTATAAATCATCACTAGAAAGCCATTAATAAAGAACAAATGATACTGTTTTATTTAGGAATTATCTATAATAACTTCGGTTTTATCGGCTCCTTTCACGTTGATTTTACCTACGAAAATTTGGTTCTTTTGTTTATAACGTCTGACCCCTGCGTTCCTTTAAGTCCCGGAAGTTTTTCAAGCCCGAAAGGACAGGTGCAAAATTCTGTAGCATTCATTCTACAATCCAGTTCTTTTGGTCAACTACAGAGAAAAGAAGAAATTGGATAAATCAAACGAGTTGATTAAGTAAGTTATACCACCGTAAGGTGAATGGGAGGTGCTGACGTTTCGAGCGTTAGCCCTTCGTCGGAGCAGAGAAAAGAGTCTTGTCTTCTGTGCTCATGATACGCGGACAAGCTTGTGCTCAACAATCAAAATTTATTTATGGGGCTTTATGTACAGACAGCTAATATTTTTATTAGCTGTCTGTACTGTCTACAATATTTTTATCATAGCGGAAAGCACGTAGTTAGACTCATTGGTTCGGTACAGTTCGAAGAGAGTTTGGGGCAGTTTGTTTTGTGGTAAATCGGTTTAGGCATATTGTCACATCGTATGGAAAAGTTTGACGCCTAGAAGCGTCTTTGTTAGCAAACCTAAGTGAAATTTATTCATATCACGGTAGCCGAGATCCGTTCTAGTCTGGAACGTTTCATGTCATATGACAAACGATTGGTTTATTTAAAACATCAGTCGCTCCCTGGCAACTTTACCGTACTGAAGCTGATCCCGGAAACCCGGAATCATCAGGCTCTAAATTAAGCAAAAAATACTCGACCACAATTTCCCCTCAGCGGTGAGTCTAGCGGTAAAATCTGGCGGTGTTTTGGGTGACTTGTTTCTTTGTTTATTGTTGTTGGGAAACAACAATAAACAATAAACTGGCAAATTCCCGCAAATAACAAATGGCAAGCAGGTAAAAAAAGAGCGATAACAATCCTGCACTTTGTATGTGAAAAAACAGAGAGGCTTGCTTGCAGCCAAACATGCCAGCGATGAGAGTGAACGTGACTTCAAAGTTGACTCTGTTGGTGGAAGGTCAAACCACTGCGGCTATCCGTTATATAGGAAAATAAAACATTTTCTTCCTTTCGCTGCACTGGGAAGTTGAATACAATTGGCTCTTTTCCTCTCATTATAGCATATATAAACAGTACTGTACTTGCATATCACACATACACTGGAGAGGCGACTTATATATTTAAGTTTTGATTTCGCATTGAACTGTCTGTTTCGTTTGTTAAGGTGAGTTTTCCGATGTACAGCTATCTCATATATAGCCGATATGATTTCACTCTGGATCTTCAAAAGTTGTGTTTCTGTACATATGTCTATTGTATGTGTTTGTTGTTGTGTAAATCACTGCCGAAAAACTAACGGTTTGCACTGCTGTTAATTGGATTAAGTTTAATAATTTTGAGCCGAGTGTGCTAAGAAAGACTTTTTTGAAAGAATTAAGAAAGATTTTTGTGAAAGAATCCCGTTTGAGCCTGATTGATTTTTTAGACCTTATTTTCGCATAACTCTGCGATGATCTTTCACTTGTTAAATTTTTCTACCATATATGTGAAATTTAACATGTACTAAATGCGTAAAATAACTTTGTAATTTTCAATCATCAGTTTTCTTTTGAAACTGTATTGCAGGCATGCTGTGTATATCCAGGTTCCTCGCGTTCGTTCTCCTTACGTCGCTTGTGGTGGATGTATTTCTTGTTAATCACGTGACGGCATGGAGACGCCGACGCAGGAGGTGTAACAAGAGCAAGCCTAAAGGAGTTCGTTGGGTCAATAACTGGGATGGAAAGGCTCACTTCGAATGTGATCCTGGTAAACACTTATTCATGCTATAGTGTTTTCAAATAATTGAATTAAATTAATTGTTAGATTTGCTTTGGTATGGTGTGAAGCATAATCTGAAAATCAAAACGTAGTCGCAGATCTCTTCCGATCTCAACCAATCTCTATCGATCAGTGCCTACCGATCAGACCCGTTTCTAGTATCTCTACCGACATCAAAGTGCCCATGATGATAGAGACTTCCTGAAACGATTGGCCAGCAATCAATGAATTAATCAATCAATCAGACCGTCCTCCCGGGTGCTCCATTCACCTAGAGTAGTAAGCCTCAATGATAAAAAATCGAATCGTCGGCGGCAAGCGTGGATGTTTCACTGACATGCACCAACAGAGCTGGTGTGTGGTAGTACACAAGATGGCTACGGGCTACAACCAGTCTCAATAGAAGACAACTGCGGCTGCATATACTACAATGTGCCACAGAAACACCAGCTTTGGTCAGCAATTGTAGGTCAGTTTAGTAACTAGTCAAACGTATTGAGCTCCAAACTGATTTTACACCTCATGTTCACAGGTAAATCAATCAGTCGAATAAAAAGCCACCACCTTAATTGTGTGGAGGATCGACTCTGGTACTACCAATGTCAACCTAACATAGCAGCCAAACACTGTTATTGGACCGTTCCAGCCAACAGTTATGACGCGACCTTGAGCATCAGGTGCCCTCATAATGGCTTTATCTCAGGAGTAAGCAGTTGGCATAGCAACAGTCATGAGGATCGGCGGTAAGTTACTCTACTCAGAATTATATTCCAGCGTTTAGTCAGTTCCAGACGTGTATCGCAAGGGGATAGCCTACGGGCCCCCGTAACTACTCTCGTAAAAAAACATACTAAGTGGATGCTAAGTAAATCTGTACCAAGTCGACTACTCTAGTAAAAAAAACTATACTAAGTGGATTCTATGGAAATCGCAAAAAAAAAAATAACTAAATAAATTAACAGTCCAATGAGGTTCTTTCCATCTTGGTTATAGGTTTAAATTCAAGTGCTGTCACGACCTCAAATACCTGACAACAGACTGCAGATACAGCATCGAGACTTCATACGATAAGCCGTTTGATTACACTGTGTACTATGGATATTATCTTGTTGGTGTTTACAGCACTCACAACAACAAGTACGAGTAAGTACAGCCCCATTTGTGGAGGTGATCATGATGCGATGGTTTTTCCTGCACGTGAACAAAGCGTGACGTAAAAGTGACGAGATGCTGTTGATACACGTAAACAAAGCGTGACGTGAATGTGGTGAGATATCGTTGTTACACGTGAAAGAGCGTGACATGAAGGTCTGAGATGTCGTTGCCGCAGGCGGTGTAACTTGAAAGTGATGGGTGTTGTTGCTCGTGAGACAGTGTCAGGGGACTGAAATTATGTGATATCTTTGTTCGTGTTGTTCGTGAGAAGAGCGTGATATGTAGATGGCGAGAGGATATCTTTTTCCAGAACATGTTGCATGATTAAAAGTGATGAGATGCTGTACTCCTGAGCAGAAAAGGGCAGGAAAAGAACCTCTGCAACCCAATCCCACCCCACCCCCGAAAAAAACCACTGCACCCTCCCACCCTACATGTGCTATTGGTAAGCAAAAACGTTCGAATCCGCGTGCTTTGATGAAAATAACACCACCAGCTTCACGTCCTAAAAACTGAACCACAGGCCTGAATTTTAATATGTCAGTTTTCTGTACATATATTGAATTCTTAATTATGTCGGTAAAACGTAATTTTTACAAGTTGACCACAAATACATATACATGTTGAGTCGTGCAAGCTGCTTATAGAATTGAAACTTACTCAATATTGTTTTTTGTTGAAATTTGCTCCACTATTCGTTTTGGCCGTCGCCGTTGTATCAAGTCCCTTACCAAGATTTTGAGCTATTCAACGTTGCTGTTATGTTTAACTTTGCAACTGGCTTATGACACTGCTGCCTGAAAGCACCCCACAAGTCCCACTTTCCCTGAACATTTCTGGGCAATCAGTACAGTAAGAAAAAACATTACCTCGAACGCGCTCAGTTACTCAAAGTTTAAGCAAACACGACAACGACGGCGAGTACGGCACCTAAAAAATTAATTTGTTTTCCTGCTGTACTAATGGCGGCAGGCTTATTTCATTTTACTCACTGATTTCTTTAAAATTGTACAATTTCCTCTTCATTCTCAAGTTCAAGTTTATTAGAGACTTAAAAGCATATACAAAGTAAAATAGCCACTGCTCGCTATTAGTTACAGGTATTCGAGGGGAGCCGTGGTTTTGATGCTGATAACAAATCACAACAATTCAAACTTACAAAATGAAACAGTAACTTACAATAACCAACTGAGGTAAAACGAGCTAGAAAAGCGAAACTACAGTGTAAAGAAACTAGGACTAGATGTGTATAGAAATGAGATTTACAATAAGAGGAAGATACTTAGCCAATTTCTTAACAATATTAAGAGCAAAAGAGGAAAACTATGTTACTTTGAGTACTTAAATTAGGCGAACATAGCCATAGTACGCCAAATAAAATGTATAATAATGACATTCATTTATATGGCGTAAATTCAATTATACAGTTTTCAAATGCGTCTCACATACTAATGATCAACTTATTATTCTAAGTATGACCACAACACCGAGTCTACATCCCCTACTCTTTTCGAGCAGTGTTGTGGGATCTTTAACGTCCCACAAGAACTGTGCTGTGAGACGGGGCCTACGGGTTTTCGTCCTTATCCGAGAAGACTAGAATGTCTAACCATTTGCAGATGTCATAACAAAGGCAACACATTCTCCTCAGTTATTTTAAGACCCTGAGTGTTGGTTCGGCCGAGGTTTGAACTCACGACCTCCCGCTCGACAGGCCGGCGCTCTACCAACTGAGCTGACCGGGCGGCATGAGTTTTCAAAATATTTTCAAATTTTAATCGAAATCAGGTAAGTCAATGTAATCATCTGTCTCCGAGAATTACCGTTTGAATTCATTCCGAATTTTCCAGGGCAATTCGGCCGTTGTACACTCGCATCTCAGAGAACACTTGAAATATGGTCATTTCACGTCGTCGTTTTCTAAAGGATGGCAAAGAAACCGGCAACCACATTGTATTTTGCACTTTCATTTTGTCGTTCATTAGCGCTATTGTTTCGCGCCGTCCTAGTCGACGTCGTCCTTGGGTTTTTTGTTTAAAGACCTTACTGACTCGGCTACTGATCCATGATTACTAATACAAGAAATTGGGTAAATCAAACGAATATTGATATAGTAAGTTATACCACCGTAAGGTAAAAGGGAGGTGCTGCTGTTTCCAGCGTTAGCCCTTCGTCGGAGCGAAACGTTAGCACCTCCCTTTTACCTTGCGGTGGTATAACTTACTTTATCAACTTGTTTGATTATCCCAATTTCTTGTGTTTCAATTCCCCACCGACGCAGCACCAGTTTCTTTAGAATCTATCCCCACAATACATGATTACTAATAGTTTTATGCTTCTATTTTAGAGACCGCAGATGGAAATTTTTGTCCTGCCGACGAATGAAAAGGGGATAAACACAGCGTCCATTTTCTGGAACTTGAATGCAAGACTGAGTGTGAACTTTGTTTATGTCACAGGTAGCCCAGGCTTACGGTGAACTGGCACATAAATTAGGTCAAGTTGTCCACCAACCTCGTTCCCAGGGTCCTATCTCTTGGAGAGAGGACCCTGGGAACGAGGTTGGTTGTCCACGTTTTTCGTGGATGCGCCAAGCTCGTCATATCCTGGGGCTGCCTGTGGTTATGTCAACACAAACTTGCGAGAGCTCAAAACAGAATGTTCAATTAACCAAGTTAACTATTTACAACACGAAAGTTTAGAATGACTGATGTATTGTGAGTCGACTAAAGGAACTCCGGTTAAAAGCACGGGGGAACACGGACACAAGGGGAACACGGGGAAGAACACAGGGAAGTGTAAAGGCCCGTAGGAAAAATTAGTAAAACTGACACTGAAATACTGAGTATATAAATTTATTTCACTGAGAAAGGCTGAAGCTTTGTGATATTAACTCTATACAAAATAAATTCTGTGCTAATAAAGTCAATTTTTCACCTCACACATCTTCCCCTCTTTTCGCAGATCGAACTTTCTGTTTTCAAATGAACGCTTTTTTGCCCAGTTCTTTTATCACCAGTTCTTTCCAGAATTCGTGCTTATCAGGTGCCGCATTTCGAGCAAGGAAATTCATACTGTTTTGTTTTCATAAGGTTTGGAGGAGGACTTATACAATGTGGCTCACTAACACCGGTTGATCGGCATAATCCGTTATATTATACGTTTCATTATTCAATAACAGTTAATCGTCGGTTAATCAGTATTCGTCGAGTCTGGCTTTACCCATTGCGGAAATATGCTAGTCAACATTTATCGAGTGCACACTTTTTTGTGCATTCTAATGTCTTCAAAACGTTTTTGAGGACATCAGTTAAGTTGCAATTCCACGCCCCCCATCAGTTCCTGTTAACCGAGGTTGCGTTCCGTTTGTCCGGCTGAGGCCAGTACGGTAGTTCTGATCGCAACATGACCAACATCGCGAAGCCTGAACGTGACTGAACAATAACCCAAGTAATAAAGGATGCCGCTTATTATCGATGCAATGGTCTCGTCGATGCGTCCTCTGCAAGAGCCGACGTTGCAGAAAACCGAAATAAAAGTGAAATCAATAAGAAAAATATCATAACTTTCAATAACGAAAAGACTACAATATGCCAGAGATCATCGGATTACATGATTTTCTGTTGACTCCCTGGCGTCCCTATAGTGTCAGTAGCTTTACCACCAAAATCCGGAATTAATGGCCTCTGATTTTAAGTAAAAGCGAGCGACCACTCTAACATTTTCCTCAGCAACCAATCTGGATGGCAAACGCATCAGTTTTTGTGGCCTATTTGTGTTTTTTGAAAACAAATGTTTTCTTGGGAAACAAAAACAAGCATGTTCAATGAAAAATGCAGGGGGTTTATTCTGAACCAAGTGGCTAGCAAGCAAAAAATTGCATAAATAATCGTGCAAGCAAGTATTTGACAAAAAATACAGAGAAGCGTGCTTACAGCCAAAGTTTTAAAGACTTATGTTACGTGTTTTTATTTGAAAGGTCAAACACCTAAGGCTATGCTTTCAAGGAAGTATCATTCCTTCCTTTAGCTCTCCGGGAAGTTGATTGGATTGGCTCTCTTCTCCTGACTATAGCATATTTAAACAGCACAGAATTCGCAGATCATAAATTGGAGAGACGATTTCAAGTAATTCAACTGAGATCCGCCAGGCCAGGAAGACAATTCTTTTCAACAGATTTAATTTCCAGGATCGTTGACGCAGATTATAGCAAAACCACGAACGGTAAGCTAGATATGAACAAAGTAAATGGCTATCTAAGCTCTATCAGCAAGACACCACTATTCGCAAAGTTGCCAGTGGTTGTGAATCCCGTTTAAGTTTTTCTTTTCAAATTAAATCGCAATTGCTTGGAACAGTACGTATATACTTAGTCTCCCTCGTAGCCGTTTTTTGGATGTCACGCAACGTTCACCCAAAAGAACGGGCTGCTGACATCCGAACAACATTCCTTTCTCATTGTCCATGCGGTTTGTTTGCGGTCCATTGAACAGACCAATCACATACCAGAAAATCTGAGTGACGTAGTGATTCGCGCGAAAATGTGGATGTGGCAGATAATCTAGCTATTGTTACTGTTCATGTCGGTGGAGACACCAAAGAAAACTGTCGATGAGAGCTCAAGTTGTTTCACATGTTCATCCCAGTGCCCCGGTAAAGAAAGACTATACATTTTTGGAAAAACACCTCCCAGTTTCGTTGAAATTAATGTCGGAAACTGTTGTCAGTAACATTTGATTATAATCGTATTTTTGAATGTCAAGAGCTCTATTAGTGAGACACGCAAGCTGAGAAGAGAATCTCGCGACACAAATGAAACACTCCGGTATAGGAGGTTTGACAGGTTTCCTGATACATAAGTGAAACAATGTATGTGCGACATTATATTTAGAGAACAAAATTTCACTAGAGAGTGAGAGAGGTTTTTGGGTCGTGCAACCAACCAATAAATTAGAAACCGAGAATATCGTGTGTTTTTTTCCATTTCCGAAATTATAAAATCTACGCCTAACATAGACGTCAACTGCTACGCCAACAAGGACACGAACGATGCCAATGAATATATGAAAGCTGCTTAAGTTGTGTACGTAACTGCGATGATCAATTAATGTCATTACAAGGACACGAACACTAAATTGTTTGCAAGACATCGTGCTACAAGCGGTTGTTAAAGTCTCAGCGAGCAACTGAGAAATTAGAAGAAGTTAAAAACGAAATACAAGACGCCTTTCAATCTAGGCCAAGGGCTAACGCTTGCTTCGACCTACAGATGGAAATCAGTAGGAAATAAGTGCGTGCTTGCCATCAACAAACCGAGCGAAGGCCTCTAGAACACTCCAATTTAGCTCGGCCAAGGTATCGTCTACCGCTTGTGTTTCTTCATTTGTCACGGTCAGCCACTGAGGGAACTCGCTTAGTTATGTTCGTGGCTTCCTATCGCCGATACAGGAAATCGGTCCGAATTATCGAGCGTTTCCACCCGTTGACACGACACTATGGCGTTACGTTGCGGACAAAATTATACCGATGGTAAAACATGTTGAAAACATAATACGTAAGTCGAAACTTGTAAAATACAGCGAATGCAATAAAAAACATGAGTCGAGATTTGCAAAATATATGTTCACGAACGAAAAAATACTAAGCAAATGTCATGACTACAAACATGATTCGAAAATTTTGAAATTTGAGTGGAGACAAAAAAAATTCGAGTCGACGTGAAAAAAAAAATGCGAGTCGAGTAAGAGAAACCGCTGACCATTTGAACAATTGGAGGCGGGATCAAGTGATCGTTCAAAAAGCGCGGGAAATGTCACATACCTGCAGAAGCGTTTTCACGTCATCTGCTTTTATTTCGTCTTTCTTTGGTCGTAAAATGTCTTCGGATTTGTAAGACATTGTCCGCCGTGTTGTGGAGAATTTAAGCAACATACAACCGGCAAACTCAGCTGCAACGTCTAGCAGCGAAGGATGCCAAAACTAATTCTCCGAGCATTCCTCAGTGCAGAAGTGAGTGGACCCACCCTTCGTAAGGCATGCAGAACACGAATTCTTTGAACAACGAGGCCACGCTGTCTTAGGTATCCTTGTACCATCCTCAGACCTGCAGCTGGAGTAACTTGTAATGCCTGCCTTGTTAAATCATCTAGCTGGGTATCTGTCAGTTCAGAAAATTGCCTACCTTCGACTAGCATCCTCAGTTCATGTCTTCTGCGGCGCAGAGTTCGTGCAGATACACAGAGGATTCTGGCAACGTCACTCCAGCGGAATCCGCTGTCTCTTTGCAAAGCTTCTAGTTGCCCTTGAGTTATCGCAAGCCTAGGTCGGCCAGGTCTATTACAAAGTTCGATTTGTAAAGGACGAATGTTAGCAGGTGTACTAACCACAACACTATTGTCGTCACAATCGAGAGAACGTTGAAAATGTGAGCGAAGAAAAGCCACACGATTGCATAGGTATGCGAGGTGTGCGACAGTGTTTTGTTGCGCAGGCACACAACCGTAAGTCTCGCAAAATCTTGACGTTAAAGTTGCCAAGGCCCTTTCATACTCGTCAAGGCGCCGAACTAAAAATTCTAAACAGTCATACGACGCTGAATTTAGCGGTCTTTCCGAGTCCTCTATTAGTCTAGCCAGGGAGAAAAAAAATCTGCTATATTTGGAAGCCAACAAAACGCCATTTTGGATCGAAGCACTGCGTTGAAACATCCGCTGACAACTTAACTGGTCAGTGGTTTCTCTTACTCGACTCGCATTTTTTTTTTTTTCACTTCGACTCGAATTTTTTTTTGTCTCAACTCAAATTTCAAAATTTTCGAATCGTGTTTGTAGTCATGACATTTGCTTAATATTTTTCGTTCGTGGACATATAGTTTGCAAATCTCGACTCATATTTTTTATTGCATTCGCTGTATTTTACAAGTTTCGACTTACGTATTATGTTTTCAACATGTTTTTGCCATCGGTATAATTTTGTCCGCAACGGAACGCCATACGACACAAAAGATTTCTCAAATACTTCACTTGATCTTCCGTCAGACTAACCAACGGAGACACAACAACAACAATATGACCGCTTTCATCAGAACTATGGTCAAACACGAGCGGCAGAACCTGATATATTAACGATTTCCCGGATCTTGTAGGGAAGATAACAAAAACATCTTCCTTCTCGACGAAGATTTTTCTAATTGCAAGCTTCTGGTAAGTATCAAGCTCTGAAATTTTGAATTTTGACAAATTTTAATTTGTGTTGCCAGTGCCATTTCCACGTAAGGACCGCGATAAAAAGCGATATCTGATTGGACGCGTCTCAAACGGCAAGTCTGGCGCGAAAAGGTTCCAGAAAATGGAACCCAAGCTGTGATTGATGTCAGCAGCCCGTTCTTTTGGGTGAAAGTTGCGTGACATCCAAAAAAACGGCTGCGAGGGAGACTAGTATATACTGGGAGGGTCATTTTTAACTCGCGGATACGCGAAGCGTATTTGCGAGTTTTTGTGGGGACTCCGATATGCAAACTGTCACTCACTCACTCACTCACTCACTCACTCCAGTGTAGACATCTTCGTAATTAGTCGGATAGAACTCGGGGGCAACGATATGAAGACGACAATTGTCGTGACCGAAGTCACGGAAGTCTGTTGATGAAAGTTCACGCTGAAAGTGTATCGTACCGTTGCCAGAGTTTGTAATGATTTTGTAGCTTAAGAGGACGATTAGCGAGGCCCTGTTAGGGGTAAATTTCGAAAAGCGACATGGCCTTGAAACGGCGACATAAAGGACCTGAAATGGTGACGAACGACGAGCCGCTCACGGGAAATTACGACAGCGACCTTCGACCTTCCGAAATTGCGACGTGAAAAGGTTTGAAACTCAGACGCGCGACATAAAGAACCTCACTAACAGGGCCTCATTAGCGGTCTTACTAAAATCAAAAGGAGTTTAAATGTTTCCAGTTAGGACAATAACCAACTTGGAGACTGAATTTCATGAGCCTTTTACTCGGCCAGGCGCTAAACGTGAACAGATGATAACTATTCGCTTTTCCGACATCGACCGCCATCGACCGCCCCCAAGATTACAAGCAGTATATGAATTTCAGTTGGCTCGAAAGTGATCTGAAGATGAGAAAATCTCTTGCTTATGTAGTAAGCTTTGATGACAACTCATAGAGCGAAATTAGCACTTGAATGAGAACTTATATGAGCGAAATGAGTATTCGTTATTGAACGAAACTACTACTGAAAACAGAATAAATTGACGAATCCATGATGTGAAACCGAAGAACTTCTGTGGCCAACCTGGATAAGAAACATCGCATGGAGGACGTTTCTACTGATTTAAGTGTTAGTACGAACGGGAATGGAGTTGGAGAAGTATTGGGGCGGTCAAGAAGTATGTCAACGCTTACCATTAAATATGGAGGCGCATGCCATGGGGGAGAACCATGAAGATTACAATGAAAGAAAGTCATTAAAGGGTTCGAAAAGAGTAAGTCATGTAGAAAATGTATTAAGCGTTATATTATATACAATACACCACAAGCCGTTACAATGAAAAGTTTTCTGTCTATTGATTTCCGAATTTACCTTGAAGTGAACTAGATTGTGTTGAAGTAGACATGTTGGAAAAATAGGCTTACCTGTTTTGCTTACTGTTGTGTGACTCATCATATTTACATTGTAAAAACAAGAAGTTATAAGGATAAAAACAAAGATGTATTGCTGTATTTATGATGGCAAGTGTGATTTTTTTTAAGTGCAACCCTGAATATATATACCACTGATAACCTAAAATGAGATGGTAATGTAAATAAGCTAATTCAGCTTGATAAAGGATTGAGAGTCTTAAGGATTTTAAGATCATCACTAACATACTTTGCAAAAATGCAAGAAAGACTTGTTTGGTATGATTCGTCAGCTGGGCTATCCTACATGGTTTTGTTCATTATCAGCTGCAGAATCAAGGTGGATATTTCTGTTGAATACATTGAATAGACTTGTAGACAACAAAAACTATAATGATGATAAAATTGACAATGTCATGGCAACAAAATTCAGACCTTATTCAGAAGGACCCTGTTACATGTGTTAGAAACTTTGAATTCACAGACAGTGAGCAGCAGGATACCAGAACTACATTTGGTTTCGGTGCCATTTAATCCTGTACCCTTATGTTAAGTTATCAAATTTTTTAACAACTGTATGCTTGCCACCTGCCTTATAACTGATGCCTAGTGTAGTCAAATGATTGGCGTCATGTACTCACTGTAATAATAATGAACTTTATTTGAGTGTCAACTGTATTTAGCACTGACGCACTAATTGGGGACACTGTAAAGCACAAATGAAATGAAATGAAATCATATTACATTAAATCAATCAAATCAAATGTTGGTTTTTGTGGAGAGGGGAAAACCGGAGTGCCCGGAGAAAAACCTCTCGGAGCAGAGTAGAGAACCAACAAACTTAGCCCACATATGACGCCGGGGCTGGGAATCGAACCCGGGCCACATTGGTGGAAGGCGAGCGCTCTCACCACTGCGCCAACCCTGCTCCCCATTCGTCAGCTGGGCTATCCTACATGGTTTTGTTCATTATGTTTATTTCAGAAAGCTACTCAGCTCCCTGGTCACTTTTATGTTGTGATTATAGATTAAAATTATCTTCAAGTTCATTCAATCACAACTCTGAAAAAACACCTCGTTAATTTTTAAATTATTTCTTTTTTCTCTGTTTTGTAAACATATCCACGAGTTCACCATAGTCCTACTTTGATTTATGTTAAGTCTTGACGCTACCCATTTGTATTCTTACAACTAAATGCATCGTCAAACTGCAAACACTGGATAAGAACTGGCCTGAGCAAACTATCGTCTTAAGGATATTCAGAGTTGCTCTAAAATCACATCGCAAAGACCTATTCCAGCACCAAGAACTAAAATCACACCAGAAAGACCTCTATTGACCTCACAGCATGAAATTGGTTTTATTGCTTTGACAACTGTTCTGGGTGGATTAGCATAGGCTATTTCGGTAACTGAAAAGAAAACTAATCACGAGCACAGTATTTCACGTGTCAGTCGCCGTTCACGTGAAGAACAATAGAGTGTATACTTCTCTGACATAGCAACAGGCGAACCTGAAAGCAGATTTGATTTTTACTCTCAGACTTGCTGGTTGTTAGGTCGCTCTGGTATGTAACGACGTCACAGGGGTTATAAAAGCTGGCGTGTCGTTGTGTTGTGTGACAAACTCTACAAGAATTCTTCTGTCTGTTATGTTCGCAAATGTCTTTACCACCACATAATTTACAAAAATATTTCTGTCTATTTTGTTCACATATTTGAGGGCCTCTACCGTTATCTTTACAAAGATTTTTATATTTTCCATGTATACAATAATGTCGCTTTATGAGGACATTAATCTCGGGTATCGGTTCGTCTAGTATATTAGAAGTTCTAGGTCTTTGTGGTGTGATTTTAGTTCTTGGTGCTGGAATAGGTTTTTTTTTTATTTATCATATCCCTATCTCTTTAAATCCTTTTTTAATTTGTAAAATCATTTAGGTCATTTAAGTCAGTTTTGACCGATTATGATTGAAATTTTCCAAAATGTGCTATGTTTTTAGGGCTAGGTCCTATCTTGGCAGCTGCAAGTTGCGTTTATAACTATGACGATCTTTTACTCATTAAGGTATCAGTAAGGGGAAAATTTGCCATTTTACATACTTTTACTTTTTTAAACGGCTGGATAAATCTTAAGGTTATCTTTAAAATTAAAAAGACTCCACGAAAAAATATTATATCCGTCGCTAGTTATTGCGCGATAAAGATTTTTTGCACACTAATTACTTTATTGAGAGTTGACAAGTTCTGTCAAATGAATATTAATTGTCGAGGCAAGGTGTCACGTGGCACCAATAACATGCTGAGTTTGACACGCGATTTCGCGTCAGTGCACGGATGTTTTCGAGGAAGAACAAGCGATCTTGCCCTTTTTCATCGGCTAAAGGAAGGCCAAAGCAGGCAAAAAACACTTTTGACAAAAAGGTGGCCGCCAAATTAGCGGAAAGCGACAAAGGGTCTTATTACAATCAAGAAAAATTGCTGGATGAACTCGATCGCAATCACGAAGCCAGCGAGCAAGCCGAAATAAGCGCAAGTCGCCGTAAAATACGATTGCAATAAACTGTCGAAGCAGAGGAATTTGAAGAAGAGAAGTTTACGTTTACGACGTCCGCTCCAGCGTTTCCCTTTGTGCGCTTGCATTTTCTCGGGGATCTACGGGCCTTTGGCATCTTTACTGACATGGTCATAGTTTTGAAGATTAGTCAAGATACATTAAATTTCATCATCAAACGTCAAAAGATGATTTCGTGTTTACTTGCCTTGGAATTCTGACTTCACACATGAAAAAGCGGTTTATTCACAGGAAAATAATTTAACGCGTGCCGTCGAGAGAAATTTGTACCTGTTCCATGTTAACTGTCACACTCCTATTGTTATATAGAAAGTTGATTCCTCTGCGGTTTCTCCATTGGTGTGATAATCTCATTACACTTGAATGCCGCCGAATTTTAGTTTTTTTCTGTTTCTCGAAAGTAAAAAATAGGCGAGTAGTACGTGCATTTCGAGTTCCAAGTCGTCAGCCCCTGGACCAAATTAGCTGAAATTTGGAGAGCATGTTGTCAGAACGTTCGCCGAAAAAATCGTGTCTGCGAATTCTGATTTTTTTTCTCATTAAAAAGTTATGCCTTTTTTTCGTGGGCAGTTCAATTTATTTCCCTATTCAAACTTTATCCTCTTGTAAAAAAATAACAAACGCATGTGCCAAAAATCTGAGACACGGTTTTTGAGGTCAATGTGTGAAGAAACGGATGCCATGTTAATCGTTTTCTCCGACCTAATTTTAGCGGGCGTAGAACTTCATTTATAGGTTCGTGAAATTTTGTTAACATATTCACATTTTCGAAAACCAGTAGATTTTTTACTGTTCAAACAGATCGGGTTATAATCTGTCCTGTCTGTAGTTATTAAGCTTTCAAAAAATATACGGTTTATATGGGTTTTTGTTAAAACCAAGAGCGCTAAAGCGGACCGCGCGCGAATGGTCAAATGGGTTATACTGATACCTTAAATATTTCTACCGCAGTTCACATACATGAAATTTTCATATATTCACGTTCATGCTTTTTTTGCGTTGTATGTTTATCCCTGTGTATTGCTGTTCATGGTTGATCAATGATAATGGGCAAACAGTGAGTAGTGAGAACTTACTGTGCCAGCTGTTTCACTAATTGGCTCGGTACGCGCGGCGTTTAATTTCAGAGGTTTTAGTCACAAATCAGTTTACGAGGTCGGGGATAGGTGCATAGATGCGTGTATGTGATTTCAGCTCTAAACGCGTTTAGAATTTTTGTTCTGCGTGTGAAAAATTAATACAGTTCAAATAATAAATGAAAAACATGCTTCAGTTCGGCCATTGCGAAATTTTAGCAAAAATGTTTCAGTGATTAAGACAATTTTCCACTAATAAAGTAGATGTTGATGCACGAACCAGCGCCTGTCAGTAAGTAGCCTACGTGTAGCCGCACCCTCCCCCTGAAGGAAAAAACGGGAGGAGTTTCCCTCCTCCCGTTTTTTTTCCTTCGGGGGGAGGGTGCGGCTACACGTAGGCTAGTCAGTAAGGAAATTAGACTTACACCACAGTTTAACCTGAGACCTCAATAATTAGAAAATGTAATGAAGTTAAATATTTGCCAAATTATCTTATTCTCATTAATTAATTAATTTAACGCCCCTGTGACCATTTCTTAAATTGATTTTTCACGATGGATAGTCTTAAAAGAAGTTATGTCTTTTGTAAAACGGTTATATCTACATGTCTATTGTGGCTCTTGTTCTTTTAATTAAAAACGTTCTCTAGGCTCGGTTCAATAATTTTGGTATTGAAGTAAAATTTTGTGCAATTATCAATCACCAGCATTTTCTTCCAATTATGATAGGCATGCTGTGTATATCCAGGCTCCTCGCTTTCGCACTACTCACGTCGCTTGTGGTGGATGTATTTCTCGTTCATCACGCGACAGCATGGTGGAGACGCCGACGCAGGTGTAACAAGAACAAGCCTCATGGAGTGAGTTGGGTCAATGACTGGGATGGAGAAGCTAACTTCGATTGTCCATCCGGTAAAGACTAGTTCATCTTGCATTAAGCATATAGCCTGTCGTAAAGACGTATTTTTCACCAGGCAAACTCGGAAAAAACAAACCCCAGTTTTCCGGCCCAATTAGAGTCGAAGCTATGACCATCCAATTACTAGTTCTTACGCTCTAACACTGAACTATTATATAGGAGACTCGTGGGAGCACGGCTATTAAACTAGGTTCATGGGAAAAACATCCTGCATACTACCGGGATTTAAATTTGAAAGTAAAAGGGTTTTTAAATGGTGAAGAAGGTATATTAAAGTTAATATGGAAAGTTTGTGAAAGATGTATTTTTCTTTACTGTAACAGGCAAAGTCGGAAAAAACAAATCAGAATTCTCCAAAGAGTCGAATACGACCTTCTGATAACCAGTTCGGACGCTCTACCACTGAGCTTTGGAGACTAGTGGGAGCAAGGTTATTAAATTATCCTCTGGTGTTTTCACCTAATTCAGAACTGTTTAATTTGCTTTGATATATATGATATGAAGCCTAGTAATCCAGGATATCAAGTCATGATTACCAAAGTCACAGAAATCTTTTGTTTTCCACCGATCCCTACCGATTTCATCCGATGTCTATCTTAACGATCGCTAGCGATCTCTGTCAATCTCTACCGATCGCAAAACGTCAGTGATGATGTAGATTGCCCGAAACGTTTTGTCCCCCGGCCAATTGTATGTCAATTAAGAACGGAATTCGAACTTTCTCTAAACGTATTAGATTTGTATAAGTCATCAAATGGTTTCAAGTGCAATTCTAAATAAATAAGCACAAGTAAATTTTTCAAAGATTGAAAAAGTTACACAATGTTATTTATTTTATTTGAATAATTTACCAGAGTTTATTTATACTGAAACTTGCATTCGAAATCATTTGATCACTAGTTAAATTTAGCACTCAACTTAAACTAGATAGCACTCAATTTAAACTTTCTGCACTGTTTGGGATTAACTGACTTGTTCTCAGGTAATCAGCTACTAGCTGAAATTCTTGCATGGATATTATTTTAAGACTCCATGCTGATTTACACCCCATGTTTTCAAGGTAAATCAGTCAGCCGCATTAGGAGCCAACACCTTAACTGTGTGGAGGATCGTATTTGGAACTTCGAATGTGAGCCTAATGACGCAGCCAAATACTGCTTTTGGACCACCTCAGTTAACAGTTTCGACGAGGTCATTAACTTTAGATGCCCTCATAATGGCTTCATCTCGGGAGTAAAGAGTTGGCATAGCAATTATCATGAGGATCGGCGGTACGTTTTCCTACTAATTTATTTCCAGCGTCTAGTTTCCACGCCGCGAATATTGAAGCCTTAGGAACTTGTATTCTAGAACTACCGGCCTCAGTAACTAAAGGGTACTCATTTTAATATTCTAATTCTATCAGACCAATGGTTGTTCTCTTATTTCCCGCACTTTTCGAGAGGAATAACTGAGTCCTCAAAAGGTTATGCACTGATGTTTACACTGATAGGAATCATAGGTTCTCCCAGTTTGATTTTGGAGAGGCCGATTGCTTTCAAAACTGAGATATGGTTACTGTCGTCCGACAATACATCTTCGAGTCCAGCGTCCTCAAAAGGAAAATCGGCGGGGCTGGAGATGGAGCTGTTGAATAAAGCCTTTAGTTACCGTTGAAATCTGAGTTTGAGTTGAGTTGAAGAAAGCTTTAGCGTGAGCTTCATTAAACCACGAAAGAAGAAGTTTTGATTAATCGGTTTAGGCGTCATCCTTCACTTATAAGATGTTATAGAAACCGAAAACTGAATAAATAAATAATCGGCCTGATTAGATTCTTTGCTATCTTGGTTGTCTTTTTAGGTTTTATTTCAAGTGCTGTCACGACTACAAATACCGGACAAAAAATTGCCAATACAGCATCGAGACTTCAATCGATTTGCCCTTTGATTACAGCACGCACCATGGATATTATCTCGTTGGTGCTTACAGTACTCACAACAATAGAGCTGAGTAAGTACAACCACTCTTTCTGTCCATCGAGTTTCTTCACTGTTACCCAACTGGAAGGGTAAAGCATTTAGCCTGCAATAACCCACAGTTTCACGATAAATGTGAAAGGGGCAGATATCGTGAAGTTGGTGAGATGTTCGTGGTGCTGGTGAAGAGAGCGTGATGTGGAGGTAGTAAGATGTTGTTGAGGCACGTGAGCACGTAAAGGTTGTGAGTAGCTTTTGTTCAACGTGAACAGCGTGTGACATGACAATGAGGGATATACAGTCGAACCTATATTAAGCGGTCACCCTCGAGGAATGGCTAAGTGCTCGTTTAATACAGGGTGACAGCCTTATACAGGTTGCAAGAAGTCCCGCAAGAAATACCGTTAAAATACAATCAAAATACCATTTTATATCGCTGTTATTCACTTAATTATTAATGGACAATTTACTAATGACAGCGCTGATATAATGGCAACGTGGATGACTAAGGGCCTGTTCACATGGAGGTGGGGGACCCCGGGTAGGTGAGGTACCCCACGTACCCGTGGTGAAGAAAACTTGTCTTCACATGCAACCCGGCGAGGTGGGGTGAGATTTAAAATGCTATCTCGCGGTCACAAAGTACGCACATAAACAAAGATGGCGGACAAAAGACGCCTATAAAGTGGCGGGAAACGCAATTTTCCGCTATCGGTTTCCAAATTGTCGCGGGCACTGTCAAGTTCAGGGTTTTCGAGTTGTTTGAGTTTATGTCGTCGAAAGAACTCGCCACGCTGGTAGTGGTTGGCAGCCATGTTTTTTTGTGGCGGGCTTTGCGCAATTTGGATTTTATTACCCCGGCTAGGCGGGTTACCCCACTCTCGAGCTTTCACATGGAGAAAACTCACCCCAGCTAGGCGGGTAACCCGGCCTGGCTAGCCGGGTAACCCGCCTAGCTGGGGTACCCCACCTCGCATGTGAACGCAATAAGAAAAAAAGAGAGATTGTATGAAAAGTTTGGTAACCTCACTGAGGTGAGGTACCTCACCTACCTGGGGTACCCCACCTCCATGTAAACAGGCCCTGAGTTTTTGAAGAGACCGTCAAATTCTGGAAAGGGCATTATTAAAGGAAAATGCGTAAACAGAGGAGGTGGCTGTGGTCTTGAAGTGCCATGTGAATATCATTTTCAAGGGGACAACTTTTCATGCAATTGGCGCAAACAGAAATTAATGAAAAAAGAATTCGATCTCCAGTGCTGATCCTGAGACGTTTCACCACATATTACAAACATTCATTTCTGGCATTTTAATGATTTACGAAAATAAACAAGGAAATCAATTGTTGTACCTCGTGTGTTACATTATTTGAAACTGTATGAACAGTAATTGACACCATGTGACCATTTAATACAGGTCAACACAACTGAAGAAGTCCCGTTGGGACTTCGCAAATGAGGTGTAAGCATCGTGTATGGCTATGGAGAGCAATGTATGCCATATAGTCTGCCATATATTCACTAACGGGGAACCACTATATGATGCTTACACCACGTACCTACCCGCAAATGGTGACCGCGACCGCTGAATAGAGGTGACCGCCAGGAGTCCATTACCAATGGTAATGGACTCCTGTGACCGCCTAATGGCGGTCAAAATTTGACCGTCACGATTTGATTACACATACTAATTACTCATGAATTTGATCATATGATGGTTAAATGAGCTAACTTTTAGAAAAGATGCTGGAAAATGGCTCACTTTGTAGTTGCCCTAAATGGAAAAACTTGCTCAAAATCGTAAAAGTTGCTCAAACGTTGAAGAGCAGAATCTGTCTACAGGAACCTCTGCATTTCGCTTCTAAAGCGCGCAAGCCTGAATTTTAACGTGGGCATTGTATCACTTAAATCTGTCATTTTCCTTTCTATTTCAGAGACCGCAAATGGAAATTTTTATCCTGTCAAAAATATTAAAGGGAGAAACCCATTGACCAGAAGAATGAGTATGAACTTTGTTTATGTCACAGGTACTCCAGGCTAACGGTGAGACTGGCGCATAAATTAAACCACTGTCCATATATTAGGACAATCACATGACTTTTGGAGGGCATATAGTTTATTTTGTGGCCCGAGTAGCATCATTTGCGCCCGAGCGCGAAGCGCAAGGGCGCAAATGATGCTACGAGGGACACAAATAAACTATATGACCGACAAAAGTCATGCGATTATCATTATTATCAATACACAAGGCCAAATCGTGCAAATTCATTTAATAAGAAAAAAACGTTTAACAGAGATGTAGCATGAAACTATGGTATGGAAAATTAAGCGGGCCGTTAATGTATTAACGGCCCCCTAGGAGTCATTTGCGGCCAACAAAGCGCGTGTTTTCAAGAGGGCGGTTTTCAATTTGGCCGCGTATCTTGATAATAATGCATTATTACAGGAGCATAATTATGAGATGCGTGAGTCTTACCATAATCCTGGGCTGCCTGTGGCTATATTTACACAAGCATGTGAAAGCTTACAACAGGCCCCTCCAATTAAGAAAGTTAACTATTTTCAACCCATGTAATTTTAGAATTAGTTAGAAAAATTGTGTGTAAAGTCGCAGTTACAGAAATGAATTGTGGTACATCGGCGAATGGAAATGCACCCAAGGCATTATCAAGGGCATTTAACAAGAACATGGCCTTACATCTTACCTGGCTTGGTTCACTGCCAAACCAATTTCTTCAAGATTTCACATCACAAGAGTAGCCAAGCCTGTGCAATCCGTCTCTATTACTTGGTAACCCGGCCTTGTAATGGCCTTTTACACTCTTTATGACTCATGCACGGTGTGGTTTTGAGGCTTTGGTTAGTGAAAACCTTGATCAGTCTCGGCGAAACTGCACTCTACTACAGGCCAAGAACTCGAGCTCGTGTTAAGAATAATTATTTTTTTTATCACTCTTTTTCGTGATTCAGCAAGGATAAAAAATAAACCCGGGAAAGTTTTTTAAAACTTCACTTATGACGATTTAAAAATCGTCATAAGTGAAATTTCTAAAAAAACTGAAACACTGAATGCGTGGATTTCTTAACTGAGCAATGATTGTAGGCCAGAGTATTAACTCTGCGCAAATGTAGTAAGTGAAGTTTCTAAAAAAAAAACTGAAACACTGAATGCGTGGATTTCTTAACTGAGCAATGATTGTAGGCCAGAGTATTAACTCTGTGCAAATGTCGCAAGTGAAATTTCTAAAAAAGACTGAAAATGCGTGGATTTCTTAACTGAGCAATGATTGTAGGCCAGAGTATTAACTCTGTGCAAATGTAGTAAGTGAAATTTCTAAAAAAAAACTGAAACACTGAATGCGTGGATTTCTTAACTGAGCAATGATTGTAGGCCAGAGTATTAACTCTGTGCAAATGTCGCAAGTGAAATTTCTAAAAAAGACTGAAAATGCGTGGATTTCTTAACTGAGCAATGATTGTAGGCCAGAGTATTAACTCTGTGCAAATGTAGCAAGTGAAATTTCTAAAAAAACTGAAACACTGACTGCGTGGATTTCTTAACTGAGCAATTATTGTAGGCCAGAGTATTAACTCTGTGCAAATGTAGTAAACTCTGTGCTAATAAAGTCTATTATTCGCCTCACGTACCCCGAGTTCTCTTTTCCACAGAACTTTCTGTTTCCAATTTAGGCCCTTCTTTGACTTCTGTTAACTTCTGCATTTGTTCCCAGAACTTGTGCTTATGGTGAAAACATTTCAAACAAATGCAAGGAAGCTATTTTAAAATTACTATTTTATTCAAAATGTACTTTTTTATTATATCGCATGCAAACTCGGAAAAAGAAAATCGAAGTTCCTCCGATGGGATTCGAACCTAAGGCCCAGTTCAGACGCTCTACGTCAGCCGCGCCGAATCGAATTGAAATTTAGGCCGACCTAAATTAATTGATCCCGGCTGAATTGATTCCGACGCCGAACTTAATGTGGCCGAAACGAATTCAGTGAGGAGAGAATTGAGAAACGGTTAATGATTGATTAAATACTGATTAAATATGGAAGCCGAGAGGTCTGGCACAAACCACCAAACAAGAACCTTTATCAGTGTAGCTTTATACGCACTTCTCCTCCGCTTTCGTAGCGTCTTTTCCTGTCACTTCTGGATGTGCCTCGTAAAACGCAACGCTTTTATCAGCCACCAGCTTTGGTAATATTCGTATTCTTCAAAAATGAAACAGTTATTGCATATGGAATTTCACATTTGAACCAAATATACTCGACGGGGGGTGAACGGCACGGTGTCGCATTCATATTGGGACTTTGGAGTCGCACGAAACTGTGCAAAGTTTTACCAGGCATTTTTCGTTCTCCGATAACCTTCTGCGCATGCTCTCAGGTAAAATACAATAGAAAATAAATTATGATAATGTCTGCATTTGATTCGGCTCATGTGAAGTACGGCGTCTAAATCAAAGCCGGTCTACAGCCGTTCTTCCCGGCTGTGCCAGGCGGGATTAATTACTGGGCCGATCTAAATTAAATCAGCCGTTCCGAATTGATTCAGACGCCGTACTTCACATGAACTTAATTCGTTGAATTCGATTCGGCTCGACTGAAGTACGGCGTCTGAACCGGGCCTAAGATTACTAGTTCGGATTACTAGTTCGGAAACTCTACCACTTTAGTTCAAGTTCAAGTTTATCCCGGGGGGGAGGGTACTTGGGTCAATCTTTGTTGGGTATGTGCCGCTGGCCTCTCAGAACCCCTACCCCATTATAGTGACATTCTCTGGCCAGTTATGGACCCCATCTTAGTCACTTTTGGGTACATGTAATTTTCACGACCCCAACTTAGTCACTTTCTGTTTTTACGTCTACCATATAAATCCTGTTCACTAAGTCTTTCTAAAATGAATTGACACATTAAATAAACTGACTGAAGAACGCTTTACTTTACAACTACACTATAAACATTCTGGAACATTTGCTTACCATAAACTTTTACAAACATACCGTCATAAATAGTTGAAATGCAAACATTCTTCTTTAACGGTAACATTACACTAGCACTGACATTATAATAACGTTTGTCAAATATTAAACAACAGCAATAAATACGGTAACCTTTTTTTCGGCGAATCTTTCCGTTTATAAATCACAACTTGCCATAATTTTCTTACTCTCAAAATCCCGGAAAAGTGTGACCCCATTCTAGTCACCCTATAAAAAATGCTTGAAAAGACGACCCAATTATAGTCAGTCCAGTCGTGAAAATGCGACCCCATCCAGCGGCACATCCCCATTAGCCCATTTGTAGGAAGTCCCCCCTCCCCGGGAAGGTTATTAAGTTAATATCAATTTAATGCAAAACAACGCTAACCCGCAAATAGCTAAAGCTAATATAGGCTGGTAGCGAGTAGGACTGTTTACAGAGCAAATCTAATTGTGAGTGTTACATACATGTAAGTAAAGAGATAAAATAAATATCATGCCCATCGAGTACTTAGTAATAAAGACAAATAGTAAATAAATAAAATAAGTGAAATGATAAGGTGGAAAATATATGAGGCGCAGGGCACGCTATTGTAAGACCGAAATTTAGTTGATGTAAGTTTGTACAGCCTGGCCCCATACTACAACACCGTAGGATCATAAGGGAATTAATATCAAAGATCGATAGATTGTTAGCAAAGCGCTTGTAGGTAAATATGTTAATCTGGCAATAATACCAATCGTTTTGCTTATTTGTAAAGTGATGTGTCCAATATGATATTTCCAGCATACGACTTTTGTTCTACAGGTAAAAAAGCTTTGGAATCATTGTCAAATATTTGAAGGTTGACTTGATAGTCAGTTTTCTTTTGATAAGGATGAAAGATAATGAAGTTTGACTTTTTAACGTTCAGCGTTAACTTGAGCGTTAACGCTGAGCTATAGGAGGCAAGCTAGTGGGAGCGAGACTATTCAACTAGGTTTTGTTTTCGTGTTGTAGAGTTTAGGGTGAGAAGGACCTTTGCAATCTATATTACCACCCCAATAACACAATTATTTACATAATTAGTTATACCATACTCATCCTCATTCGTTAACCAAAAAAATTGCCGTTTTTTGTGTGGTAACTTTGCAAAAGTTTACTACTGTCATGTTGTAGAGCATGAAAATTTATCATGACTAACGCTTCAATTTGGTCACATGACATGTTAGTTAATTCAGTATTAGCTGAGCCTCCGGGATTATAAATAGGCGGTCCATTATAAGCGTGATATCTTCTTAACCGTTCTCTACAAATAAATCAAATCGCTTTTACATTATACTCAGATCATTTATCTAGAAGCTGTACCTAAGCAAACACAACTTTTTCATATTTACCGGTACTGTTTTTTCCTGAGGAATGTTTAAAATAAAACTACAAATTAAGGAGGCAATTCCTCACATGACAAAAATAATTCAGTTTCCCAAATTTGGTGTTTCTTCTGTAAATTTCATGTCCATAGGTCCATTCAAACATGAGATATCATACCTAAAATATAGAGAACACGCCAAATTTTGCAATTTAACAATGGGAAAATGTGTCAAGATAAATGAATTAACGCCTTGTTTAGGTCGTAAGAGTCGGGGGGGGGGGGTGGGGAGGGAGGGTACTGGTGGGGTTAGCGTTTGTAAAGTGCCGTGTATGTGACTTTTGAGGGGCCCTGTTTAAGACCCTTCGCAGCGGGGACGATCTTAGCGGAACTTCCTAGAGTTACAGTGAAGTGTTGTAAAACAATATGCTCGTGAATTCAATCCTTTCTTAAGCTGAGAACTGCCAGACTGCTCTTCCAGGAAAAGCCTATTTTCACTGGGAGCAGGTGTTGAGTTTTGCTCTGTTGTTATAATCGAATTTGCGATCCAATTGTCGGGCCAATTGATGGGGCCATCAGGGAAGTTTTGATCGCAGGGATGGTGGCGAGGCCCTGAACGTGACTGAAACAAAATTACTTGAGTAATAAAGCAAACCGCTTATTGTTGATGCAATGCCCTCGCCGTCGCGTCCTCTGTAGAAAAGCGAAATTTTTAAATCTAAAAAATATATAATATGTCAGAGATTATCGGATTATATGATTTTCTGTTGACTCACCACCTTGACCGTGTTTTAGCTCATCCGGTCGGAAATCCGAAAATAGGCTCTGATTTTAGGTAAAACCAACCACCGTAACGTTTCCTTCAGTAGTCAATCTGGATCGAGGTCAAACGCATTTTTGTGACCTATTTGTGTTTTTTGAAATCAAATGTTTTCTTGGGAAACAAAAATAAAGAATACTCAATGAACAGTGCTGGTGGTTTATTCTGAACCAAGTGGCTAGCAAGCAAAAAATTGCGTAAATAATCCTGCAAGCAAGTATTTGACAAAAAATACAGAGAAGCGTGCTTACAGCCAAAGTTATAAAGAATTGTGTTACGTGTTTTTATTTGAAAGGTCAAACACCTAAGGCTATGCTTTCAAGGAAGTATCATTCCTTCCTTCAGCTCTCCGGGAAGTTGATTGGATTGGCTCTCTTCTCCTAACTATAGCATATTTAAACAAGACAGAATTCGCAGATCATAAATTGGAGAGACGATTTCAAGTAATTCAACTGAGATCGATTTGACGTTGCAGAGAGACATAAGAACCACGCCAGGCCAGGATCATTGACGCAGATTATATATATATAAACCACGAACGGTAAGAAATATATGAATTAAATAGCTATCTGAGCTCTATTAGCAACGCACCACTATTTGCAAAGTCGTTGCGACTCCCGCTCCAGTTTTTCTTTTTAAATTAAATCGCAATTGCTCGGTAGGAGTTACGTTAGTACACTGGAAGGGTCACGTTTTCTATTACCGTCTCTAAACCCGGCTCAACTCCTTTGTATTCTTACAATTCAGTGCATCGTTATGCTGTAAACACTGAACTGGAGGAGCTTTCCTCTAAGGAATATTCAGAATTGCTCAAGCACAGGAGCCCATGGGCTCCTGGTAACAAGTTGTACAAAAAACACAGTAAGGAGTATCAATAGACAAAAGGTTCTGATCTGATGAACTCATTAGCACATTTCAAAACTGTGCCAAATATTGACAAGCATGATTCACCATAAGAATAATTAAAAACTGCGAAATATAAATTGTGGCACATATGCATGTAGCATGCAAGTTGCAAGTATTTGATGAAATATTGCCAGTATGCACAACGAAATGCAGTTGAGGGGGCAATAAGGTAAGTGAAGCTTAAGGTGTTTCCAGAGTTATTGCTTCTGTTCGTTGCTGGTTTTTTTTTTCGCTGTATTCAACAAATTGTTCACAGTATATCACAGGCAAACACTGAATGTTAACCTTTTTGTACGATTCCTGTTTACTGCTGCGGTTTTAAAAGTGTAAAAGAAACCGGTGCTCAATTACAATTTCAAGTCTTAAAGACAGATTTTGCTATGGCTAAAAGCTCCATAGAAAGCTTAAAGTTATTCGCACCTGGAAAAAATGTTGTTTGTAAGGGTGATGACTATATTATCGTGAATAACAGAGCAAGATAATAAAGAAAAATATTGAAATGATAAATGCATGAGAATGCTTAAGAAAGGCTACTATGATAATCATTTCTCAAATAAAGTTCATTATTATTATGAATCCCTGAGATCAGACACATAATTTCAATCAGCGAAAACCACTAAATTTTTTTACATGCATATTATGAAATGTGATTGATTTGAAATTTCATGACCAATTTCTACCTTCCATTCCACCTGCTTCGTGCAGTTCGCGAATGCTAACAACACTGTATAAAAAAAGTTCGCTAACAATGCAAAGGGAACTTGCAGACGTTGCACGAGACGGATTGTGTTTAGGCGCGTATCATCGGCCATCCCCTGGGGGGGAGGAACCCCGGGCAAATACAGCTTTGTATGGGGACTTATACGGGGGGCTGAACGATCATTTTACCCTTCATGTGGGGGAAATGAGGGAGATTTGGTTTCTGAAAGCCCTGCACCCGGGAAAAACAGGGGACTTCGTAAAAGAAATAGGTCAATTTCAAGTTGTCTTACATCAACAACATAAAGACCACTGTACTGAGGTTTTGAAAACCACGTGGAAAATAACCTTTACATTTTAAAGTGTAAATGTTTCAAGTGTTGACATCACTTGTGAATAAATAAGCTCTTGAAATTGTACTTTATTGTAATTTTTCTTAAAGAGTAAAGTACTGTTTTCTAGTCACTTGAGCTGGGTAATCTTTACTCTCAAGTTTACTGTGGTTTGATGCTGTTCAATGTGATCCCCATCTGGGAGGGGGGATTTCTCAACTTTGCTTGCTCTGTGTCCCCTTCAAGGAGGGGGAAATCAGGAACTTCAACAGGATCCTGTACAAAATCCCTTCCCTTGCCCGGGGTCCCCCCCAGGGGATGACCGATGACAGGTGCATTACTTCAAGAGTTGGTTAGTTTACTAGCCAGTCACAGAAACTGGAAGGTAAGTTACGTGCACGTAAAAGCTTAAGCTTTATGACAAAACTTTAGTAAAACGGCTATCAGCTTTTTCTGGACAAACTCAAAATTAATAAATCAGAAAAAGGATAAAATGCGGCCATAGCTGATTTGCTCAAATCTACTGCCCATATCATTTACCAGCGCCTGTCAGTAAGGAAATTAGACTTACACCACAGTTTAACCTGAGACCTCAATAATTAGAAAATGTCATGAAGTTAAATATTTGCAAAATTATCTTATTCTCATAAAATTAATTAATTTAACGCCCCTGTGACCATTTCCTAAACTTCTGGTCAATTTGATTTTTCACGATGGATAGTCTTAAGAAAAGTCATGTCTTTTGTAAAACGGTTATATCTACATGTCTATTGTGGCTCTTGTTCTTTTAATTAAAAACTCTCTCTAGGCTCGGTTCAATAATTTTGAGATTAAAGTAAAATTTTGTGCAATTTTCAATCACCAGCATTTTCTTCCAATTATGATCTAGGCATGCTGTGTATATCCAGGTTCCCCGCTTTCGCACTACTCACGACGCTTGTGGTGGATGTATTTCTCGTTCATCACGCGACAGCATGGAGACGCCGACGCAGGTGTAACAAGAACAAGCCTAGTGGAGTGAGTTGGGTCAATGACTGGGATGGACAAGCTTCCTTCGATTGTGATTCCGGTAAAGACTAATTCATCTTGCATAAAGCATATAGCCTGTCTAAAAGACGTATTTTTCACCAGGCAAACTTGGAAAAAACAAACCCGAGTTTTCCGGCCCAATTAGAGTCGACGCTACAACCATCTAATTACTAGTTCTTACGCTCTAACACTGAACTATTATATAGGAGACTCGTGGGAGCAAGGCTATTAAACTAGGTTCAAGGGACAAACATCCTGCATACTACCGGGATTTAAATTTGAAAGTAAAAGCGTTTTTAAGTGGTAAAGAAGGTATATCAAAGTTTATATGGAAAGTTTGTGAAAGATGTATTTTTCTTTACTGTAACAGGCAAAGTCAGAAAAAACAAATCCGAATTCTCCAAAGAGTCGCGGAATACGACCTTCTGATTACCAGTTCGGACGCTCTACCACTGAGCTTTGGAGACTAGTGTGAGCAGGGTTATTAAATTATCCTCTGGTGTTTTCATCTAATTCAGAACTGTTTAATTTGTTCCTCGCGAAGCGAGGCCGAAGGCCGAGCGTAGCGAGGTTACTAATCGTGTCGCCTTCGGTCAGACCACGTGGCTCGCAAGCCCGAGTAAATCGAGCCGAGAGTTTTTATATATGTATATATATATATATATATATTTTAAAGGTGTCCGTTCGCAGGCGTGGTTACCAGGGCACAGTAGCGCATTTGACAAATTGCTGAATTTCCGCCATTGCGTATTCGGTGATGCCTTTTTGAAAATAATGTAAATTTTGTGGAACCGATTTCACTCGTCCTGGAAGTACATCCCAGCAAGAAGATCTCCGAGATATACAAGAAAAAGCAGCAAGACATCGTAGTCGAGTAAGTTCGAATACCGTGAAAATCAACACAAGGAAAGCACGACTCAAAGCACAGCCAGAGATACGACGGTAGGGAGAATAACAACAGACATCCCAGCAAAGACAGCAACTGCTCGCCCCAAAAAAGGCAAACGAAACAGCAGGGAAAAGGACCAGGAATTCAACCAAGTTAATTTTGAAATTGAATGTGTTAATGATAGAAATACAGGACATGAGTGAACGATTACATAACGAAATATACTGGCGAACTAAATTTAGCAAAACGACTTCGAAGGGAAACCGAGGAGGAACGACTTAACGATCAGAGATGTCTCTGGAAAATAATTCTATCATTCTAAAAACGGACTCGGAAGACGAGCAACATATTGCAGGAGAATGTATGAAGGTATTTTTCGTAATAAAACGATAGCCTTTCCATTTTGAAGAAATTCCCAACACAGAGAGTTGCAGTTGTGATAGCAGTCATTTATAACTATGTAATCTGATATCATTGCAACAGTGAAAATATTGTAAATCATCTTGATCTAGCAGTTATGTTAAGCATATTCAACAGAATAGATACCCAGTGTCACTAAGTACTGTATTCTCTGATTGAAAGGTTTCAGTAATAGTGCGTGGGGACAGACAAGTTTCATAGCCTTTTTACAATGGGTCAGTTTTACCTTACAGTTCTATGAGCCCTTGATAAAATTGCTATCTAGGACCCCTGCCCTTTTCCCACAAATGAAAAGTTAATTTAAGCCCTAATTTGCAAAATTATACATAACATATTAACTTTGTTACTTACTGCTGTTCATTTTTATGATATCAAATACCAATATTTAATAACAACCACAACATACAGTTGACCTTTTACACTGGAAAAACTATAAAGAAGAAACTAAAGTATGTAATGCCAAAACTTTTATGATCTTTCTCATATATTCATTGCAAGTGTGCTGTATATAGTAACAATTGTTTCAGTTTCATAAATGCCCAATGCTTTCAATCATGATTTTACACACTAACTTTATGGACAAATGACTGCACTAGATTTTAAGCCTTAAAGAAGAAATGACATTCTTTAGAGCTGTTTTGATTACCACCACCTCTGATGGAAAGCCTATCAAGAAGATTTTTGTATTGCTTGTAGTAGTAGAGGAACAATACTTTTACCCAGATAAGGACATACATTCCATCCTATAACAATATACATTAAGAAAAACATAAAAACATGTAACAATAATAATAATAAAAGTATCAATACCAGTAATTAATAATAATAATAATAATACTGATAATAATATAATAATAGTGCTTCTCGTTACTATATGTCATTGGTTACAGTTCAATACCTCGAGCTGCTTTGACTTTTTTTATGAAATACCATACTATTAAATCTTTCTTCTGCAGTTGTTATAATTGAAATTTTCATATACTATTCTTTAGTTGGGTATGGATATTGTGGCTGTTTCTGTAACAGCACAATTAAACTTTCATGTGGTATATACTATTGACTGCTTGATGTTGATTTTGCATTAATTTTTTTATTGTTTTTATGATTACCTAAAAAAAGCACAGCCACATACTATACAGTAGGCACTCTCTATTACCAAACCTTTATTCAAAGTTTTTGTAGAATCCAATTATTTTACCCTCAATTTTTTTATGTAATGACATTGTATCTCTAACTTCTGTTGATATGGCATATCTTTTGAGGGAAGAGGAATTTTTCTATCTACCACTGGGAGTACCATTCCAACTGAAGAGAGTAAACAAATTGAAACGTGCACTATTCATAACGCTCTCAATTGTGGTTACCTAGGAATGAAATAATGACTGCAATAGACAATAAAATATCTAATCAGAAGACTCTTCTTACAATGAATCTCATGCAATGATAACAAATTATTGAGCATAAACAAAAAATAATTGGAGCATTGAACTCATCCTTGGTGTAAGAATATATTGCTTTTAAAAGTGATGTACAACAAAGCGGACAAAGCAGTAAAGACTAAGAAAATAAAACTAAAATAAAAAAACAGGTTTTTACGCTGTGGTAAACACAAGCACTAATATCAGTTCTTCAAGATTTCACTTGCAAAAGATTTACAATAATTTTCAATTTGTTTTAAGTGAATATTATTGTCATACTTCATAAACTCTGTATTCCGTGTAAGGATAACAGATAATGTTACTTCTATTCCTTCTGGTGCAATCTCAGTGGCAGTGAAAGAGCTAAATGAAGTTAACTTTTTAAGCACTGTGTTGAGCGGTATACTGATCATGTCATTTGCACAGGGTGTCAATAATTGTGTACCAAACAAAGCATAACGAATATAGTAATGGGGATTAGGATAATAGCTAAAGGCATTGTGACTTCTTCAAAAACTAGCTTCGCGAGGTTTTGCGGGAGTCGTATTTCTAGTTTTGGTATATATGATATGAAGGATAATCCAGGATATCAAGTCATGATTACCAAAGTCACAGAAACCTTTTATTTTCCACCGATCCCTACCGATTTCATCCGATGTCTACCTTAACGATCGCTGGCGATCTCTGTCAATCTCTACCGATCACAAAACGTCAGTGATGATGTAGACTGCCCGCATTGCCAGAAATGTGGGACAAGATGGCAGACGGGCATGCGCATTTCATCCTTAAAGGCGCCGAAATCCTTGGAGAAAATGTATGGGAATTCTGAAATTTTCCAAAATACAAGACAAACGAGTTGGAATATTCCTTAGCTCCGACTCGATACTTATTCAGCAGTGATTAAGCTATCCTTCTAAAACAAAAACAAATTAAAAGCCATAGGTCTACTTACTTCCCGCGAGGCTTCCATTTCAACCCACGTTTTAGGTTCCTGCAGCCATACATTTCTTTAAAATATCACTAAATCCGTCCCTAATACTTGTCGATTTGAGGAACAACCCTTGATGTGGTCAACTAGCTTCGACTCGCTTTAAGTTGTGGAAAGTTTGCAGCATCCAAAGAGTCCAAAAAAAGAGTCATTTCTTGTCGATAAGATACTTCCAAGAGCTATTGAATGTCCCCAGTTTTACGGTACGTGAAAAGCTGGTAGTTTGCCATCTTTATGAATGCACAGAAAGATAAAACCTTGGGAATCTTTACACTGCTCGATACTGCGGCCATATTTAATTCATTCAGGGTTGTAAACTAGTTTCCAGTCTCCTAGGTCATTAAAGGGCCTTGTAAATAATATTTTTAGGCGACAAAACCGAACTGCTAGTGTCTACAACTGAAATGCAGACATTATCAAGGGAAAAGGTCTTTGACTTAAAGGCTTATCAAAACTCAAAAAGAAGCAACTTATTGAATTTATTGAAGCAAATTCACTTCAGTAACAATAGGTCCAAGCTGCTTAGATTACGAAGCATTTTATATTGAACTCGCTCCTTTCTTGAAAGTCGAGCCACCATTGTTTTTATTAGATTCATACAGGAACTTGACTCTCCGCTGACCAATTAACGCGGGAGCAAAATGTCCCTGATTTCTGGCAATGCCGAAACGTTTCGTCCCCCGGCCAATTGTATGCCAATTAAGAACGGAATTCGAACTTTCTCTAAACGTCTTAGATTTGTATAAGTCATCAAATGGTTTCAAGTGCAATTCTAAATAAATAAGCGCAAGTAAATTTTTCAATAATTGAAAAAGATACACAATGTTATTTATTTTATTTGAACTAGAAATACGACTCCCGCAAAAACCTCGCGAAGCTAGTTTTTGTAGAAGTCACAATGCTTTCATATTTTATTCTTTATTTCTTTTTATATTTTATATTTATTTTTTATATCAGCGTACTCCCCATTATTTTATTTCTTATGCTGTGTTTGGTACACAATTAGTGACACCTGGTGCAAATTACATGATCAGTATACCGCTCAACACAGTGCTTAAAAATTGACCTTCATTTAGCTCTTTCACTGCCACTGAGATTGCACCAGAGGGAATAGAAGTAAAATTATTTATTATCTTGACAGGGAATACAGAGTCGATGAAGTATCACAATAATATTCACTTAACACAAATTGAAAATGATTGAAAATCTTTTGCAAGTGAAATCTTGAAGAGTTGATATGAATGCTTGTGTTTACCACGGTGTAAAAACCTGTGTTTTTTTTCTTTAGTTTTATTGTCTTAGTCTCTACTGCTTTGTCTTCTTTGTTGTACATCACTTTTGAACACAATATGTTCTTACACAGAGGATGAGTTGAATGCTCCAATTATTTTTTGTTTATGTTTTTTGGTTATAATTGCATGAGATTCATTGTAAGAAGAATCTTCTGATTAGATATTTTATTGTCTACAGCAGTCATTATTTCATTCCCGGGTAACCACAATTGAGAGCATTATGAATAGTGCATGTTTTAATTTGTGTACTCTTTTCAGTTGCAATGGTACCCACAGTGGTAGATAGAAAAATTCCTCTTCCCTCAAAAGAGATGCCATATCAACAGAAGTGTGAGATACAATGTCACTACATAAAAAAAATTGGGGGTAAAACAATTGGATTCTACAAAAGCTTTGAATAAAGAAAATGGGTAAATCTAACGAGTTGATTAAGTAAGTTATACCACCGTAAGGTAAAAAGGAGGTGCTGACGTTTCGAGCGTTAGCCCTTCGTCGGAGCGAAACTATCCCCACAATACTTGCTTCGAATAAAGGTTTGGTAATAGTGAGTGCCAACTGTATAATATGTGGTTGTGCTATTTTTAGGTCATATCATAAAAACAATACATGTAAGAAAGAGTTATTGAAATCTTAATATGTTCAAAAAGATTGCTGCACTACGTACTCCTGTAAGAAAATAATGTGAAATCAACATCAATCAGTCAAAAGTATATACCACATGAAAGTTTAATTGTGCTGTTACAGAAACAGGCAAAATATCCATACCCAACCATAGAATAGTATATTATTTTGAATATATGAAAATTTCTATTATAAAAACTGCAGAAGAAAGATTTAATAACTATAAGGACGGTATTTCATCGAAAAAGTCATGGCAGCCAGAGGTATTGAACTGTAACCAATGACATATAGTAACGAGAAGAACTATCATTATATTATTATCATTATTATTATCATTACTATTATTATTACTGGTATTGATATTATTATTACTGTTATATTTTTTATGTTAAACATAATATATTTTTATGGGGTGGGATTCATGTCCTAATCTTGGTAAAGTATTGTTACTCTGCTACTAAAAGCAATACAAAAATCTTCTTAATAGGCTTTCCATCAGAGGAGGCAGTAATCAAAACAGCTCCAAACAATACCATTTCTTCTTAAAGGCTTAGAATCTAGTGCAGTCATTTGTCTATAAAGTTTGTGTGGAAAATCATTATTGAAAGCATAGGGCATTTAGGAAACTTGAAACACTTGTAACTACATACAGCACACTTGCAATGAATATATGAGAGAGATCATAAACATTTTGGCATTACAAAATTTATTTTCTTCTTTATAAAGTTTTTCCAATGTAAAAGGTTAATTGCATGTTGTGGTTGTTATGAAATATTGATATTTGACATCATAAAAATAAAGTAAACAGCAGAAAGTAACAAAGTTATATAATATGTTATGTCTAACTTTGCAAATTAAGGCTTGAATTAACATTTCATTTGTGAAAAAAGGGCAGGGGTTCTAGATAGCAATATTATCAGGGGAGAGGGGGTCATTGCACTCCTAGGTAAAACTGACCCATTGTGAAAAGGCTATGAAACTTGTTGTCTCTACGGTTTATTATTGAAACCTTTCAATCAGAGAATACATACATATATATATATAGCAAAGAGAAATACTACTCAGAATTCAGTAATGACATTTGCTTTATTTTGAAATGATCGCATTGATCACTGATAATATTGCAGAACCAGTACTTTATAGTGACACAGGGTATATATTCTGTTGAAAATGTTTAACATAATTGCTACATCAAGAAAATTTACAATATTTTCACTGTTGCAATGATATCAGATCACATCGTTATAAATGATTGCTATAACAACTGCAACTCTCTGTGTTGAGAATTACTTCAAACTGGAAACGCTATCGTTTTATTATGATAAAAACCTATTTACATTCTCTTATAATCTGTTGGTCGTCTTCCGATTCCGTTTTTAAACTAATAGAATTATTTTCCAGAGACATCTCCAATCGTTGAAGTTGTTCTTACTCGGTGTCCCTTCTAAGTCGTTTTTCTAAATGTGGTACGCCAATATATTTTGTTATGTAATCGTTCACTCATGTCCTGTATTTCTATCAATAACACATTCAAATTCAAAACTAACTTGATTGAATTTCTGGTCCTTTTCCCTGCTGTTTCGTTTGCCTTTTTCTGGAACGAGCAGTTGTTGTCTTGGCTGCGATGTCTGTTGTTATTCTCCCTGCTGTCGTTTCTCTATCCCTGCTTTGAGTCGTGCTTTCTTCGTGTTCATTTTCACGGTATTCGAACTTATTCGACGACGATCTCGTGCTAATATTTCTTGAATATCTCGGAGATCACCTTGCTGGGATGTACTTCCAGGACGAGTGAAATCGGTTTCCACAAAATTTACATTACTTTCAAAAAGGCATCACCGAATAATGGCGGAAATTCAGCAGTTCTCAAGTGCGTTAGTATTGCCAGGTAACCTGGCCTGCGAACGGACACCTTTAAAATATAGATATATATATATATATATACATTTATAATATAGCTACGTTCTTACGCGCGCTCTGATTGGTCAAAAACCTATGTTTTATCAGAGTATAAAACATAGAAAAAGTGTGTTTTATTGTTTTTCGCCACATTACCTCCACTCGACAATTCTCTAAGAGATGGCGAAAAACATTTTTCTTTGAAGAAATTCATGATGGAATTCTCTGGGAAGCAGCAGAAAGTTTTGAAGCTGAGAATAATAAAACAAATAAAGAAGAAGCGAAAAAAGTCGAGAATTTGGTATTAAATGGCGTCGGTTTGTCGATCTGTGTGCTTTGTTGTTTCTACTCGCGGCATGTAAAATCTATATCATAAAGCGAATAAAGAAGCCTAAGCCGTGTATTACACTGTGATTAAAACACTCCAGACATTTGAGAACACTCGAGAAATGTAGAAAACACTCGCCTGCGGCTCGTGTTTTCTAAATTTCACTCGTGTTCTCAAATGCCCGTCGTGTTTTATCACAGTGTAATACACGGCTTAGGCTTCTTTATTTGTTAAATATAAAAACTCTCGGCTCGATTTACTCGGGCTTGCGAGCCACGTGGTCTGACCGGAACCGACACGATTAGTAACCTCGCTTCGCGAGGAATAATTTACCAGAGCTTGTTTATACAAACTTGCATTCGAAATCATTTGATCACTAGTTAAATTTAGCACTCAACTTAAACTAGATAGCACTCAATTTAAACTTTCTGCACTCATTTGGGATTAACTGACTTGTTCTCAGGTAATCACAGCTACTAGTTGAAATTTTTGCATGGATATTATTTTAAAACTCCATGCTGATATCGATTTACACCCCATGTTTTCAAGGTAAATCAGTCAGCCGCATTAAGAGCCAACACCTTAACTGTGTGGAGGATCGTATTTGGTACTTCGAATGTGAGCCTAACGACGCAGCCAAAAAATGCTTTTGGACCACCCAAGTTAACAGTTTCGACGGGGTCATTGACTTTAGATGCCCTTATCATGGCTTTATATCGGGAGTAAAGAGTTGGCATCACAATGGTCACGAGGATCGGATGTATGTTTTCCTACTAATTTATTTCCAGCGTCTAGTTTCCACGCCGCGAGTATTGCAGCCTTAGGAACTTGTATTCTAGAACTACCGGCCTCAGTAACTAAAGGGTACTCATTTTAATATTCTTATCAAACCAATGGTTGTTCTCTTATTCCCCTCACTTTTCGAGAGGAATAACTGAGTCCTCAAAAGGTTATGCACTGATGTTTGCACAGATAGGAATCATAGATTCTCCCAGTTTGATTTTGGAGAGGCCGATTGCTTTTAAAACTGAGATCGTACAATACATCTTCGAGTCCAGTGTCCTCAAAAGGAAAATCGGCGGAGCTGGAGATGGAGCTGTTGAATAAAGCCAAGTTTAGTTACCGTTTAAATCTGAATTTGAGTTGAGTTGAAGAAAGCTTTAGCGTGAGCCTCATTAAACCACGAAAGAAGAAGTTTTGATTAACCGGTGTAGGCGTCATCCTTCACTTATAAGATGTTATAGAAACCGAAAAATAAATAAATAATCAGCCTGATTAGATTCTTTGCTATTTTGGTTGTCTTTTTAGGTTTTATTTCAAGTGCTGTCACGACCCCAAATACTGGACAAGAAATTGCCAATACAGCGTCGAGACTACAATTGATTTGCCCTTTGATTACAGGACGCATTATGGATATTATCTCGTTGGTGCTTACAGCACTCACAACAATGGAGCTGAGTAAGTACAACCGCTCTTTCTGTCCATCGAGTTTCTTCAGTGTTACCCAGCTGGAAGGGTAAAGCATTCTAGCCTGCAATAACCCACAGTTTCATGATAAATGTGAAGAAAGGATAACGTAAAAGGGGGCAGATATCGTGAAGTTGGTGAGATGTTCGTGGTGCAGGTGAAGAGAGCGTGATGTGGAGGTAGTATTTGTTGTTGAGAGGCACGTGAGCAGCACGTGACGTATAGGTTGTGAGTAACTTTTGTTCAACGTGAACAGCGTGTGACATGACAATGAGGGATATACAGTCGAACCTATATTAAGCGGTCACCCTCGAGGAATGGCTAAGTGCTCGTTTAATACAGGGTGACAGCCTTATACAGGTTGCAAGAAGTCCCGCAAGAAATACCGTTAAAATACAATCAAAATACCATTTTATATCGCTGTTATTCACTTAATTATTAATGGACAATTTACTAATGACAGCGCTGATATAATGGCAACGTGGATGACTAAGGGCCTGTTCACATGGAGGTGGGGGACCCCGGGTAGGTGAGGTACCCCACGTACCCGTGGTGAAGAAAACTTGTCTTCACATGCAACCCGGCGAGGTGGGGTGAGATTTAAAATGCTATCGCGCGGTCACAAAGTACGCACATAAACAAAGATGGCGGACAAAAGACGCCTATAAAGTGGCGGGAAACGCAATTTTCCGCTATCGGTTTCCAAATTGTCGCGGGCACTGTCAAGTTCAGGGTTTTCGAGTTGTTTGAGTTTATGTCGTCGAAAGAACTCGCCACGCTGGTAGTGGTTGGCAGCCATGTTTTTTTGTGGCGGGCTTTGCGCAATTTGGATTTTATTACCCCGGCTAGGCGGGTTACCCCACTCTCGAGCTTTCACATGGAGAAAACTCACCCCAGCTAGGCGGGTAACCCGGCCTGGCTAGCCGGGTAACCCGCCTAGCTGGGGTACCCCACCTCGCATGTGAACGCAATCAAGAAAAAAAGAGAGATTGTATGAAAAGTTTGGTAACCTCACTGAGGTGAGGTACCTCACCTACCTGGGGTACCCCACCTCCATGTAAACAGGCCCTGAGTTTTTGAAGAGACCGTCAAATTCTGGAAAGGGCATTATTAAAGGAAAATGCGTAAACAGAGGAGGTGGCTGTGGTCTTGAAGTGCCATGTGAATATCATTTTCAAGGGGACAACTTTTCATGCAATTGGCGCAAACAGAAATTAATGAAAAAAGAATTCGATCTCCAGTGCTGATCCTGAGACGTTTCACCACATATTACAAACATTCATTTCTGGCATTTTAATGATTTACGAAAATAAACAAGGAAATCAATTGTTGTACCTCGTGTGTTACATTATTTGAAACTGTATGAACAGTAATTGACACCATGTGACCATTTAATACAGGTCAACACAACTGAAGAAGTCCCGTTGGGACTTCGCAAATGAGGTGTAAGCATCGTGTATGGCTATGGAGAGCAATGTATGCCATATAGTCTGCCATATATTCACTAACGGGGAACCACTATATGATGCTTACACCACGTACCTACCCGCAAATAGTGACCGCGACCGCTGAATAGAGGTGACCGCCAGGAGTCCATTACATTGACCGTCACGATTTGATTACACATACTAATTACTCATGAATTTGATCATATGATGGTTAAATGAGCTAACTTTTAGAAAAGATGCTGGAAAATGGCTCACTTTGTAGTTGCCCTAAATGGAAAAACTTGCTCAAAATCGTAAAAGTTGCTCAAACGTTGAAGAGCAGAATCTGTCTACAGGAACCTCTGCATTTCGCTTCTGAAGCGCGCAAGCCTGAATTTTAACGTGGGCATTGTATCACTTAAATCTGTCATTTTCCTTTCTATTTCAGAGACCGCAAATGGAAATTTTTATCCTGTCAAAAATATTAAAGGGAGAAACCCATTGACCAGAAGAATGAGTATGAACTTTGTTTATGTCACAGGTACTCCAGGCTAACGGTGAGACTGGCGCATAAATTAAACCACTGTCCATATATTAGGACAATCACATGACTTTTGGAGGGCATATAGTTTATTTTGTGGCCCGAGTAGCATCATTTGCGCCCGAGCGCGAAGCGCAAGGGCGCAAATGATGCTACGAGGGACACAAATAAACTATATGACCGACAAAAGTCATGCGATTATCATTATTATCAATACACAAGGCCAAATCGTGCAAATTCATTTAATAAGAAAAAAACGTTTAACAGAGATGTAGCATGAAACTATGGTATGGAAAATTAAGCGGACCGTTAATGTATTAACGGCCCCCTAGGAGTCATTTGCGGCCAACAAAGCGCGTGTTTTCAAGAGGGCGGTTTTCAATTTGGCCGCGTATCTTGATAATAATGCATTATTACAGGAGCATAATTATGAGATGCGTGAGTCTTACCATAATCCTGGGCTGCCTGTGGCTATATTTACACAAGCATGTGAAAGCTTACAACAGGCCCCTCCAATTAAGAAAGTTAACTATTTTCAACCCATGTAATTTTAGAATTAGTTAGAAAAATTGTGTGTAAAGTCGCAGTTACAGAAATGAATTGTGGTACATCGGCGAATGGAAATGCACCCAAGGCATTATCAAGGGCATTTAACACGAACATGGCTTTACATCTTACCTGGCTTGGTTCACTGCCAAACCAATTTCTTCAAGATTTCACATCACAAGAGTAGCCAAGCCTGTGCAATCCGTCTCTATTACTTGGTAACCCGGCCTTGTAATGGCCTTTTACACTCTTTATGACTCATGCACGGTGTGGTTTTGAGGCTTTGGTTAGCGAAAACCTTGATTAGTCTCGGCGAAACTGCACTCTACTACAGGCCAAGAACTCGAGCTCGTGTTAAGAATAATTATTTTTTTTATCACTCTTTTTCGTGATTCAGCAAGGATAAAAAATAAACCCGGGAAAGTTTTTTAAAACTTCACTTATGACGATTTAAAAATCGTCATAAGTGAAATTTCTAAAAAAACTGAAACACTGAATGCGTGGATTTCTTAACTGAGCAATGATTGTAGGCCAGAGTATTAACTCTGCGCAAATGTAGTAAGTGAAGTTTCTAAAAAAAAAACTGAAACACTGAATGCGTGGATTTCTTAACTGAGCAATGATTGTAGGCCAGAGTATTAACTCTGTGCAAATGTCGCAAGTGAAATTTCTAAAAAAGACTGAAAATGCGTGGATTTCTTAACTGAGCAATGATTGTAGGTCCAGAGTATTCACTCTGTGCAAATGTAGCAAGTGAAATTTCTAAAAAAAACTGAAACACGGACTGCGTGGATTTCTTAACTGAGCAATTATTGTAGGCCAGAGTATTAACTCTGTGCAAATGTAGTAAACTCTGTGCTAATAAAGTCTATTATTCGCCTCACGTACCCCGAGTTCTCTTTTCCACAGAACTTTCTGTTTCCAATTTAGGCCCTTCTTTGACTTCTGTTAACTTCTGCATTTGTTCCCAGAACTTGTGCTTATGGTGAAAACATTTCAAACAAATGCAAGGAAGCTATTTTAAAATTACTATTTTATTCAAAATGTACTTTTTTATTATATCGCATGCAAACTCGGAAAAAGAAAATCGAAGTTCCTCCGATGGGATTCGAACCTAAGGCCCAGTTCAGACGCTCTACGTCAGCCGCGCCGAATCGAATTGAAATTTAGGCCGACCTAAATTAATTGATCCCGGCTGAATTGATTCCGACGCCGAACTAAATGTGGCCGAAACGAATTCAGTGTGGAGAGAATTGAGAAACGGTTAATGATTGATTAAATACTGATTAAATATGGAAGCCGAGAGGTCTGGCACAAACCACCAAACAAGAACCTTTATCAGTGTAGCTTTATACGCACTTCTCCTCCGCTTTCGTAGCGTCTTTTCCTGTCACTTCTGGATGTGCCTCGTAAAACGCAACGCTTTTATCAGCCACCAGCTTTGGTAATATTCGTATTCTTCAAAAATGAAACAGTTATTGCATATGGAATTTCACATTTGAACCAAATATACTCGACGGGGGGTGAACGGCACGGTGTCGCATTCATATTGGGACTTTGGAGTCGCACGAAACTGTGCAAAGTTTTACCAGGCATTTTTCGTTCTCCGATAACCTTCTGCGCATGCTCTCAGGTAAAATACAATAGAAAATAAATTATGATAATGTCTGCATTTGATTCGGCTCATGTGAAGTACGGCGTCTAAATCAAAGCCGGTCTACAGCCGTTCTTCCCGGCTGTGCCAGGCGGGATTAATTACTGGGCCGATCTAAATTAAATCAGCCGTTCCGAATTGATTCAGACGCCGTACTTCACATGAACTTAATTCGTTGAATTCGATTCGGCTCGACTGAAGTACGGCGTCTGAACCGGGCCTAAGATTACTAGTTCGGATTACTAGTTCGGAAACTCTACCACTTTAGTTCAAGTTCAAGTTTATCCCGGGGGGGAGGGTACTTGGGTCAATCTTTGTTGGGTATGTGCCGCTGGCCTCTCAGAACCCCTACCCCATTATAGTGACATTCTCTGGCCAGTTATGGACCCCATCTTAGTCACTTTTGGGTACATGTAATTTTCACGACCCCAACTTAGTCACTTTCTGTTTTTACGTCTACCATATAAATCCTGTTCACTAAGTCTTTCTAAAATGAATTGACACATTAAATAAACTGACTGAAGAACGCTTTACTTTACAACTACACTATAAACATTCTGGAACATTTGCTTACCATAAACTTTTACAAACATACCGTCATAAATAGTTGAAATGCAAACATTCTTCTTTAACGGTAACATTACACTAGCACTGACATTATAATAACGTTTGTCAAATATTAAACAACAGCAATAAATACGGTAACCTTTTTTTCGGCGAATCTTTCCGTTTATAAATCACAACTTGCCATAATTTTCTTACTCTCAAAATCCCGGAAAAGTGTGACCCCATTCTAGTCACCCTATAAAAAATGCTTGAAAAGACGACCCAATTATAGTCAGTCCAGTCGTGAAAATGCGACCCCATCCAGCGGCACATCCCCATTAGCCCATTTGTAGGAAGTCCCCCCTCCCCGGGAAGGTTATTAAGTTAATATCAATTTAATGCAAAACAACGCTAACCCGCAAATAGCTAAAGCTAATATAGGCTGGTAGCGAGTAGGACTGTTTACAGAGCAAATCTAATTGTGAGTGTTACATACATGTAAGTAAAGAGATAAAATAAATATCATGCCCATCGAGTACTTAGTAATAAAGACAAATAGTAAATAAATAAAATAAGTGAAATGATAAGGTGGAAAATATATGAGGCGCAGGGCACGCTATTGTAAGACCGAAATTTAGTTGATGTAAGTTTGTACAGCCTGGCCCCATACTACAACACCGTAGGATCATAAGGGAATTAATATCAAAGATCGATAGATTGTTAGCAAAGCGCTTGTAGGTAAATATGTTAATCTGGCAATAATACCAATCGTTTTGCTTATTTGTAAAGTGATGTGTCCAATATGATATTTCCAGCATACGACTTTTGTTCTACAGGTAAAAAAGCTTTGGAATCATTGTCAAATATTTGAAGGTTGACTTGATAGTCAGTTTTCTTTTGATAAGGATGAAAGATAATGAAGTTTGACTTTTTAACGTTCAGCGTTAACTTGAGCGTTAACGCTGAGCTATAGGAGGCAAGCTAGTGGGAGCGAGACTATTCAACTAGGTTTTGTTTTCGTGTTGTAGAGTTTAGGGTGAGAAGGACCTTTGCAATCTATATTACCACCCCAATAACACAATTATTTACATAATTAGTTATACCATACTCATCCTCATTCGTTAACCAAAAAAATTGCCGTTTTTTGTGTGGTAACTTTGCAAAAGTTTACTACTGTCATGTTGTAGAGCATGAAAATTTATCATGACTAACGCTTCAATTTGGTCACATGACATGTTAGTTAATTCAGTATTAGCTGAGCCTCCGGGATTATAAATAGGCGGTCCATTATAAGCGTGATATCTTCTTAACCGTTCTCTACAAATAAATCAAATCGCTTTTACATTATACTCAGATCATTTATCTAGAAGCTGTACCTAAGCAAACACAACTTTTTCATATTTACCGGTACTGTTTTTTCCTGAGGAATGTTTAAAATAAAACTACAAATTAAGGAGGCAATTCCTCACATGACAAAAATAATTCAGTTTCCCAAATTTGGTGTTTCTTCCGTAAATTTCATGTCCATAGGTCCATTCAAACATGAGATATCATACCTAAAATATAGAGAACACGCCAAATTTTGCAATTTAACAATGGGAAAATGTGTCAAGATAAATGAATTAACGCCTTGTTTAGGTCGTAAGAGTCGGGGGGGGGGGGGGTGGGGAGGGAGGGTACTGGTAGGGTTAGCGTTTGTAAAGTGCCGTGTATGTGACTTTTGAGGGGCCCTGTTTAAGACCCTTCGCAGCGGGGACGATGTTAGCGGAACTTCCTAGAGTTACAGTGAAGTGTTGTAAAACAATATGCTCGTGAATTCAATCCTTTCTTAAGCTGAGAACTGCCAGACTGCTCTTCCAGGAAAAGCCTATTTTCACTGGGAGCAGGTGTTGAGTTTTGCTCTGTTGTTATAATCGAATTTGCGATCCAATTGTCGGGCTGGGGCCATCAGGGAAGTTTTGATCGCAGGGATGGTGGCGAGGCCCTGAACGTGACTGAAACAAAATTACTTGAGTAATAAAGCAAACCGCTTATTGTTGATGCAATGCCCTCGCCGTCGCGTCCTCTGTAGAAAAGCGAAATTTTTAAATCTAAAAAATATATAATATGTCAGAGATTATCGGATTATATGATTTTCTGTTGACTCACCACCTTGACCGTGTTTTAGCTCATCCGGCCGGAAATCCGAAAATAGGCTCTGATTTTAGGTAAAACCAACCACCGTAACGTTTCCTTCAGTAGTCAATCTGGATCGAGGTCAAACGCATTTTTGTGACCTATTTGTGTTTTTTGAAATCAAATGTTTTCTTGGGAAACAAAAATAAAGAATACTCAATGAACAGTGCAGGTGGTTTATTCTGAACCAAGTGGCTAGCAAGCAAAGAATTGCGTAAATAATCCTGCAAGCAAGTATTTGACAAAAAAATACAGAGAAGCGTGCTTACAGCCAAAGTTATAAAGAATTGTGCTACGTGTTTTTATTTGAAAGGTCAAACACCTAAGGCTATGCTTTCAAGGAAGTATCATTCCTTCCTTCAGCTCTCCGGGAAGTTGATTGGATTGGCTCTCTTCTCCTAACTATAGCATATTTAAACAAGACAGAATTCGCAGATCATAAATTGGAGAGACGATTTCAAGTAATTCAACTGAGATCGATTTGACGTTGCAGAGAGACATAAGAACCACGCCAGGCCAGGATCATTGACGCAGATTATATATATATAAACCACGAACGGTAAGAAATATATGAATTAAATAGCTATCTGAGCTCTATTAGCAACGCACCACTATTTGCAAAGTCGTTGCGACTCCCGCTCCAGTTTTTCTTTTTAAATTAAATCGCAATTGCTCGGTAGGAGTTACGTTAGTACACTGGAAGGGTCACGTTTTCTATTACCGTCTCTAAACCCGGCTCAACTCCTTTGTATTCTTACAATTCAGTGCATCGTTATGCTGTAAACACTGAACTGGAGGAGCTTTCCTCTAAGGAATATTCAGAATTGCTCAAGCACAGGAGCCCATGGGCTCCTGGTAACAAGTTGTACAAAAAACACAGTAAGGAGTATCAATAGACAAAAGGTTCTGATCTGATGAACTCATTAGCACATTTCAAAACTGTGCCAAATATTGACAAGCATGATTCACCATAAGAATAATTAAAAACTGCGAAATATAAATTGTGGCACATATGCATGTAGCATGCAAGTTGCAAGTATTTGATGAAATATTGCCAGTATGCACAACGAAATGCAGTTGAGGGGGCAATAAGGTAAGTGAAGCTTAAGGTGTTTCCAGAGTTATTGCTTCTGTTCGTTGCTGGTTTTTTTTTTCGCTGTATTCAACAAATTGTTCACAGTATATCACAGGCAAACACTGAATGTTAACCTTTTTGTACGATTCCTGTTTACTGCTGCGGTTTTAAAAGTGTAAAAGAAACCGGTGCTCAATTACAATTTCAAGTCTTAAAGACAGATTTTGCTATGGCTAAAAGCTCCATAGAAAGCTCAAAGTTATTCGCACCTGTAAAAAATGTTGTTTGTAAGGGTGATGACTATATTATCGTGAATAACAGAGCAAGATAATAAAGAAAAATATTGAAATGATAAATGCATGAGAATGCTTAAGAAAGGCTACTATGATAATCATTTCTCAAATAAAGTTCATTATTATTATGAATCCCTGAGATCAGACACATAATTTCAATCAGCGAAAACCACTAAATTTTTTTACATGCATATTATGAAATGTGATTGATTTGAAAATTTCATGACCAATTTCTACCTTCCATTCCACCTGCTTCGTGCAGTTCGGGAATGCTAACAACACTGTATAAAAAAAGTTCGCTAACAATGCAAAGGGAACTTGCAGACGTTGCACGAGACGGATTGTGTTTAGGCACGTATCATCGGCCATCCCCTGGGGGGGAGGAACCCCGGGCAAATACAGCTTTGTATGGGGACTTATACGGGGGGCTGAAAGATCATTTTACCCTTCATGTGGGGGAAATGAGGGAGATTTGGTTTCTGAAAGCCCTGCACCCGGGAAAAACAGGGGACTTCGTAAAAGAAATAGGTCAATTTCAAGTTGTCTTACATCAACAACATAAAGACCACTGTACTGAGGTTTTGAAAACCACGTGGAAAATAACCTTTACATTTTAAAGTGTAAATGTTTCAAGTGTTGACATCACTTGTGAATAAATAAGCTCTTGAAATTGTACTTTATTGTAATTTTTCTTAAAGAGTAAAGTACTGTTTTCTAGTCACTTGAGCTGGGTAATCTTTACTCTCAAGTTTACTGTGGTTTGATGCTGTTCAATGTGATCCCCATCTGGGAGGGGGGATTTCTCAACTTTGCTTGCTCTGTGTCCCCTTCAAGGAGGGGGAAATCAGGAACTTCAACAGGATCCTGTACAAAATCCCTTCCCTTGCCCGGGGTCCCCCCCAGGGGATGACCGATGACAGGTGCATTACTTCAAGAGTTGGTTAGTTTACTAGCCAGTCACAGAAACTGGAAGGCAAGTTACGTGCACGTAAAAGCTTAAGCTTTATGACAAAACTTTAGTAAAACGGCTATCAGCTTTTTCTGGACAAACTCAAAATTAATAAATCAGAAAAAGGATAAAATGCGGCCATAGCTGATTTGCTCAAATCTACTGCCCATATCATTTCCTTCATGAAATAATCAGCAGTTGTGCTTTTTAGATTCTAAGTGTGCGTTGTTTCCACGTAGCTTTTAATTCTTTTAAGTTACAAAATTAGTAAAACCGATTGTTGAAATTATTCACTGGTATCATATCCGTACGGCAATTTGACAACTTACTTTTTTGGTCAGGAAAACATGCTCGTTATAATCAGAGCTTTCGTGGTGTTAACACTGTTTGCATTGGTGGCCCTGCCTTCAGCTGCCGCTGCAAAAGCAAGGAAGCCATTGATACACCACCTCAGTAAACGATGTGATTCCTCGATACCAGCTGGATTCACCTGGGCCAACAACTGGGACGGTCCCGTGAAGTTCAACTGCCCTCATGGAGAGGTCTCTTTTTATGTTTGCTGTTTGCTGAGCACTCTCTATATTTTAGTCATCTTCCTGAAAATTTTGCTGAAGAATTTCTAAGTACATCTGTGTACAACCCACACACTTCAATACAGTGTTTGCTAAGCTGAACTATTTTGTTCAAAACCAGAAAAAATGTTAGCCCGTGTAACATAAGAATTGTTCTTTACCACTTTAGGCTTTCTTACGTTTCACGGTCACCGTTGCCAACCGGTCAAACAGGTGCAAATAACCAACTGTAGGAATATCGTGGAATATCTGTACTCATTTCGAGTGTTATATGTACAATATTCAAGGCAGCTGGATAACAAACAGTCGCAATCTTTTGAAAAGATCAGTCGGTCCAATTACGTCCGTTTTTATATTCTTTCTATAGAGAGACACGGTTTGGTCGATCCGCACTTATTGACAGAAACAACGTAAAATAACTTTAAGGTTTCAGAAAGCTAGCTCATAGAAGACTTGGATTGGTTTAGAAAAGACAGTTATATGACACGAATTACCGAATTTGCCTGAAACAAACGTAACAGTGCTAGACTTTATTTACATTTTAGGGATGTAGAGATACGACACTGAAGCGGATTACTTGGAACAATGAGATTAGGATTCACTTAATGTACACAAAAATCACCTAAATTGTAACCATACTGTCAGATTCGTTTCACCTCTTAATTTCTCTATCAGTGAAGGGACTGAGCCAAACATGCAGTTGGGATGTAGTTGTGTCTGAATATAGATTCGGGCATTTTCTATGAAACACAATTTTTACTGCGGGGCTTAGCATGGAGTAACAATATTTGTGAATGATCGTGTTCGGTATGGGCACTTTATATACTAATAATGATAATGATAATGATAATTTTTAATCAGGAGGTTCTCTCACCAGCGTGATTTTCAGAGAGATCCTGAAAATAAAAAATATATAAAGAAAAAGAGGAGTAAAACAAAACTCCATTCACTAAAAACCAAAATGATCACAAAATACTATTTAAAAAGATTATAAAAACAGCGCTTAAGAGGCTGTCTGATTTGGCTGATTTTTTCAGTGAAAGTCAGCCATTATGTCCCATGTACAAATATCACATTTGTTTGGATCGATTCGATTTATTTTATTTTTTGCGAGGCGGTTTCTTAGACAATCTCAGTGTTGCCCGATTTGCCTGCCGACACTCTCAGATTTAGCCCTGTACTTAGGAAGATGCCAAATTAGAACTTTTTCACGAAACAAGCTGAATTTTTCACATATTTAAGTTTAATCTCTCCTTAATACTTGACATGTAGTACAGAAAAACTTGGAACAAGTTTGACCGAACAAAAAGGTTTTGAAGATAACCTCGGTCACAATACAAAATAAGGGAAACGCGACATACTTTCAGTTGAGTAGTATTTTCTCCAATGTGGCACCGAAGTTAAGGTAAACTGAATCATGGCACGAAAGTACTAAGGCCAGACTAGTAATTTACAGAATAAAATCTGTGGGCACTCTACGCCCTGCGTTGTAGGAAATTGTGCTAAATTACCAAATCTGCGCCATTGTGATGTGCGCTTACATTTCGGCGGTACGACCGATAGACTAATTGTCCAACTAAAAACGCTTTGGAACTTAAGTTAACATCAACAGTCCGCCTCATTAGTTGCAAATACATATTTTCGGTTGTTTTTGCCGTTGTTTACAACAGATGTAAATGTCCGTAAGAATGCTATGAAGCCAACGACCGATATCCGATCCGCATCACAAATATGCAAATTGACTGAAAACCCGGTGTGTGTTTGTTCCTCATGGAAAAACCTTTTTTAGGGTTCATTTCCAGGGAATTGGATTAATTTTTACCCGAAAAACAGCAGAGGATTTTGAGGGGGATCTCAAAATCTAGGAATTGGAAAAGGGTTTTTTTCCATAACAAGAAGGGGGTATCCTAATATTTTTGTGGAAGCTGTATCATATATATGTATGAAAGTGCTGATAATGTAATGAAATTTAAACAAGAAAACCTTTGTTGTTTAATATAACTGAACAATATATATATATAAGGCCTAAAAATTATGTGTATATTGTCAATTATTATCATTATAAATGTGATCATCCTGACCAGCATCATTCTCATCCTGATCATCATCATCCTGATCATCATTGTCATTTTGAAGGGGGAGGTCATGTTTTTCCTTCTGAGCAAGTGGGGGGATTCATAAAAAAATTCTTGTGATTTGGGGGATCTAAAAATATTGCATTGTCTAAAAAACATCCTCTGCCCCACCCCCTGTAGTATAGATAATGAATGCAGCTATACCTGATCCCACAGTTGCAACCTCGCCAAACAAATGACATCTTTTGCCAGCCAATGTGAGGTCTATTACGTGCTTTCCCGCCACACTAACAATTTTCCCAGTATGGCCAGGGTATTGGCATGACTTCTGTGCTCGCCAACATCTTCCCAATAGTTGTCTGTGCAGATGGTCATGTCAGCAAGCTGAGTTGGAAAAAATCCTCGAATTCCAGCTCTTGCGATGATAAGTTCGGTTTCAGTAATATCACATTTTGACAAGTGGCAGCTGGAAGGATGCGCGGAAACATCTGATTTGCGCTCGTATAGTAAAACATGGCTCTCCTCGCCCCTACTAGACCCACATGGAGTATGTAAAATTTCACGTTAAGAACAAGAGTAAGGAGAAATACTAATTTTTCTCATTTCTTTATTACCGACTGAGAGCCAGGTCTGCGCATCACGACAATTCGGAGAAAAATGAACTTTTCAAAGTCGTTTTCATGTAATTAAATTACGTCCAAAGAAGCAGTTTTGTACTCCCACTAACAAAAGACAGAAGAATTAATCCTCCTTTACTCCAAGAAAAGGTTCTTCATCGGGCACCAATTGAAGTTGTTTTAATATGAGAAAAGACGATTATTTATTTAAAAGAAAGCAGTATGATTTATTTGAAGACCGAGTTGCGGCAATGTTGTAATTGAATTGAAATGCAAAATGAAATTGACAGGATTGAGCAGAAAAACAAAATGCAGTGCATTCGGCGAAAAGGGGAAATTTTTCAAAGAACGTTCACGTAGAGTCTTAGAGCAATTTTTTTCGGGTAAAAATTAATCCAATTTCCTGGAAATGAACCCTAAAAAAGTTTTTTTCAAGAGGAACAAACACACACCGGGTTTTTTAATCAATTTGCATATTTGTGATGCGGATCGGATATCGGTCGTTGGTTTCATAGCATTCTTACGGACATTTGCATCTGTTGTAAACAACGGCAAAAACAACCGAAAGTGTGTATTTGCAACTAATGAGGCGGACTGTTGATGTTAACTTAAGTTCCAAAGCGTTTTTAGTTGGACAATTAGTCTATCGGTCGTACCACCGAAATGTAAGCGTACATCACAATGGCGCAGATTTGGTAATTTAGCACAATTTCCTACAACGCAGGGCGCAGAGTGCCCACATATTTTATTCTGTAAATAACTAGTCTGGCCTTAGTACTTTCGTATCATGATTGAGTTTACCTTAACTTCGGTGCCACATTGGAGAAAATACTACTCAACTGAAAGTATGTCGCGTTTCGCTTATTTTGTATTGTGACAGAGGTTATCTTCAAAGCCTTTTTGTTCGGTCAAACTTGTTCCAAGTTTTTCTGTATTACATGTCAAGTATTAAGGAGAGATTAAACTTGAATATGTGAAAAATTCAGCTTGTTTCGTGAAAAAGTTCTAATTTGCCTGCTCCCTAAATATAGGGCTAAATCTGAGAGTGTCGGCAGGCAAATCGGGCAACACTGAGATTGTCTAAGAAACCGCCTCGCAAAAAATGAAATAAATCGAATTGATCAAAATAAATGTGATATTTGTACATGGGACACAATGGCTGACTTTCACTGAAACAATCAGCCAAATCGGAAAAGGTCCGAAAATTGCCTTCTCCGTTCTTACGCGGACAGCCTCTTAAAAGTCGCAAAGTCATTCAAGTTTTTTAAAATATAAAACTGTTAGAGTTCAACAACATTGAAAATAAATATAAAAATTAAGCTTAAAATATTCGAGATTATTTGATTTTCTTAAGGACCTTAAGCACACTGATCTAGACTGTTCTAGTCTTTAACAGCTTGATAATGAGTCCCTTGTTTTCCCCAGTTTCTTCTTACATGGGGCAGTCTCAAGTAATCTTTTTGTCGTGTATTCGTAGCCGTGTACATCTTAAATATTTGTCAATAGACCCATATTGTGGGGTAAGATCTCACTAACACATTTGTAAACGTTAAGGAAACGATGAAAAAGTCTGCGTTTCTTCAAGGTTATATATGCGTTCAAACTCTCGATCCGTTCACCGTTTGCGTTACAATTGATTTTTGCGTTACAATTGGTTTTGAGAACAAACAGTTGGTAGGATCATATATCGATTCACACAGTACTAGTAAAACGGCAAGAATGAAATTAAACAACTTATTGCTTTATCACTCACCGTGCATCACTTCACTTGTTATTGGCATCTTCTAGTTTCTACTCTTGTATTGTGCAGGTCAGTCAATCAATTTTATAGGCAGCTTGTACAGAACTTGTAAAAGGGATCGAATTTGGAAGTATTCATGTCAAACTACCCCCGCTGCCTACTCCTGTTCTACAACCAACTATGTCAACGACTGGGACCGTCCCATGATTTACATGTGCCCGCACAATGGCGTCGTCAGTGGAATTGAGAGCACGCACGACAACACGAAGGAAGACCGCAGGTACGTAAGCGACATTTGGGTAATGCTGTTGTGAAAGAGACTTTTGCGGGGAACTGAGCGTGTCTCTTTCAAAAAGGGTCTCCTCACTTGCCTTTACTAGTCTTTATTAGAGTGGCAGTTGCAAAGATATTACAGTAGATTTTCAGTCACACTACTGAAGTTCGAGAGGTTGGTCTTGTTGCATGTACTGACTGGTCAATTAAAGAACAGGTTTTACCAGTTAGCTAGATAATTTAGGCTAACCTAAGCTATTAGTGATGGCTGGAAAAAGTCATCACCATAGTTTCCTTCGCAGTGCTGATCGATGTCGAACGGAGGTTTCTATCTAGAATTCCACTGCATGATATTCCTTAAGTGAACAGTCAATGTAAAAAGATAAAAACAATATAAATATTATAAGCTGCCAGGTTGAACGAGAATGCTAAGCCTTCTTTTCAAAAAAGACACCTAAAATACTGACTGAAGGTTGTTACGAAACACTGAAGCACAGCAAGACTACGGTAGCTTCTTCATCAAAAATGATTGGTTGGTCTTTTTTCCATAAATTAAGTATGTACTGCTCATTAGTTCTGGTCACTACCGAAACTTGTTTACAACTTAAAGGTCGGAAAAGTACAAAACGTACAAAAAGGTACGTTTAGATTAAAACTAACCCTTATTATCGAAACAAGGGTGGACAAAACAATATACACTTAATGTATGGTCCCTAGGGAAACCGTAAGTTTTGCTTTCCCGAGAGTCCTGATGTTTCCCGAGACGAAGTCGGGATTCGAGGGAAAACAAAACTAACTAGTTTCCCTAGGGATCATACATTAAGTGCTTTGTTATATACTTAGACTTTCCCTGAAACAATCACATAGCGAAAAGAAACAAACAAAGATGGCACAACTGGCGCGCGGGCAACAACTGCGCAATTGTATCCCGGTCACAACTGGCGCGCGGGCAACAGCTGCGCAATTGTATCCCGGTTGGGATACATTTGAATTTGATCAGGAGCACGTGACAAATAATCAACCAACCACGGTGCTCGTTCTGTTGAGTGAAAGTCTAGGTATATAACAATAGTAGCTAACAATACAGATATTACACTTGGTGAACTGACGAAAATTTCGCCGTACAAAAACATTGGTATGTTAACGACAATTGTGTAGAAATAAGGTAGCGAGACTACCACAGCTGTTGCATAATAAACTTTGTTAAGAAGGATTCGCTCGTTTTTTTATATCAACAATAACTAAATGAGTAGTATCACTTATGCTGAGATAACACCAGGGTAATACTTTGCTAACACGCAAGGTGCCTTGAAAAATAATTAAATGTTGGTAATCACGCGTGTGCAACAATCACACTGATCATAAATAATATTACAATAAATATTTAATAGGGTAAATACATTGAAAGTTGTATTGATTGTGAATTTATTTTGTATTGTGCACTTGATTGAAGCCATCTTTGGTAGAATTTTATTGTTATTTTATTATTAATTCCGCTCTGTAGGGAGTAGCTAGGATCTAGCTAAAGTCAAGACAACATAAAGGACCTTATGTAGTCTTACTAAAGTTGATTCTTGCTGTTTTGTAATTTCTACGTTAATTGATTTGTGTCGTTCTTTTTAACAGGTTTAAAATCAAGTGTTGTCGAAGCACGAATTACATAACTTACGACTGTACCAGCAGCTCATATATGAACAGCTGGCAGGATAGAATTCACTACAATGTACCCAAGAATCACGTGATGGTGGGCCTTTTCAGCTATCACGATAACAATCAAGAGTAAGTAATGTAGATTATTTAAAAAAAGAACCATAATGATAATGATATTATTAAAATTATATTACCTAAAATGTGTATATTCTATGAAATAATCATATGCACATGCATAAAAAAAGTAAACAAATAAACCAAAACATATTATTATGAAAACTTAAGCCTTATGAAACTGCGGTTCAGTTGCTACAAAAGTCGTTCTAATGATGTGGTTTCTGAGCTCAACGTAAAACAATCGTTGGTTGTGCGATTAAAAGAGCTTAGATTACACGAGACCTTTGTAGCAAAGCTATTAGGCTCCCTCGCCTAGAGTTCAATACAACTTGTGGTTTAGTTGCACTTCTGGTAACGATAGCTGAAATTAAAGAGTGAATGTTCTTACCTCGTTTTATATTTTAGGGATCGACTTTGGATGGCCCTGATCTGTCGCGTTCGAGCAAGGTAGACTGGACTACTGACTACAGTCAAGCAGTGAGGCAGGAACAGAACCAAGAGAATTCATTCTTTAATGAGCTGAAAACTGTTAACCTTTGTTTATCTGATTAAAACTTAACCTAACGATGTAACAAAATATTAAATAGTGCCCACTGCTCTAATTAAATAAATATTCTTAAAAAACAGTTTTTGATTGTGTGTTAAAGACTGCGTAATAATTATCAGGGGGGCATCAAATAAAAGTAATGCCAAGATAGGGGAGGGAGGCTCAAGTTATAAATACTATGGAGGGGCCTAACTTTCATTTTATATCATGTGTCTTTGTAAAAACAATTCCACGTGCATTGTAAAACAAATGTACGCTCAATGCTCAACTTGATTCTTAGAAAATGTGAAGTTTAAGGAATACAATGTATTCCTTACAATATATTGTAGACACGCCGATAGTATAGGGAAGTAGTGGCAGTAGTTTTGGTGGTGCGGGGGTCTCGTAAAAAGTATCAAGGGATAAAGAGGGAGGGCTGAACTAATTCTGATTTTGCTGACATGGGGTTGTCACTTCATAGCAATTCCCCCTTTGAAGCTCATTTTTCAGCCCCACCCCTCCCCTCCTCATAGCTATTGCACAGTCCCTTACATGTGAATTTCTTCCGGATAATACCGTCCGTCTCCCTCGCTCCATTGCATTCTGTATAGTGCAACAGTTGAATTCATTTAGGATAACAGGAATTTCTCACACCTATACTTTATTCTTTGTAACCTGATTACTTTCTAAAACATATCTCTTAGCAAGAGCTCATGACTAGGAGTGTTCCTCTCCCCTAGGACTTCTTAACAAACCTATATTTAGAAACGTGTTCTTCTCACCACTTCCATAGTTTTGTGATTGCACTGAGAAATGGCCCCATATAAGGGACTATCATGGGAAAATGAAATATGGAGGAGAGGTCTGTCTTCACGCACAGCTGACCTGGCAGCTATGCAAACCTCGGAGAAACATGTGCATGCAAACCTTGGAGAAAACACCACCATTTTATGCGACAACCTCTTTTAAAGTAACTAGATATATCCGTCAAAAAGCCCAACTAAATCAAGAATAAGGGAGGGGAACGCTCCTAATGAAGAGTCCTACTCGCAGTCAGCTTGGTTTCTCTTTTTCGCGTTCTCACAGAGTGAGCAATTAATTCCAATCTGACTTGGGATCACGTAGTGTGTTTATCAAACTAATTAAAAATACTAAATTGGTACAGCCTAAAATCTTCTGGCCAGGAGTACAGTAAGTTTTTTAAATCTTCTGGAGCCCGTATTTTCTTGTTACACTACTGCGTGTGCCTGAAGTAAAGATATTCTAATAGGGCCTTCCACTAGCATCTTCGAAGTACGGGGTCTCGATTGTATTGCGCACTGGTCCCGCCAGTGGAACATCAGAAGAACGTCAATGGAAACTCCTTTATCAAGTTGTGTGAAGTTTAGTTGCTGTTAACAAGCAAAATAACGAGCAAATCAAGCTGAAAAATTGCTTTTCATAATTATTTATTTTGCCACCAGAAAAGTTTTTTCCCTTGTTTTCCGTGAATACTGGCTGAACACTGATTGTGTACCGCTGATGGCTCCATGATAAAATGTTTAATTCTTATATCCGCGATTCACTTTTCCACTTTGGCGATAGTTTCTCCACTTTTTTGTCCACGAAGAAGTGGAAGTTGTTAGTTCAAGATGGTCATCGTTTCTTGTTGCTGTTCGACAAATTGAATCAGCTTAGGGCAGCAGCCATTACCATGGGCTCCTAGCTTAGGTGGATCTGACAATGGAACTCTAGACTGTTCTATACCAGGCTTTACACACTACAGATAGCTATAGCAAATAATAAACAAGGCCAGCTCTGGTCCGTACGCCGAATCTCCAAGCCTGGTGCTGGAAGGGAAAATTAGAAAGCACCAATCTACCTTAGCAGCAGGTCGTGATGGATTTCCCATGGCTACAGAATTGATGGTGGTATCCTGCGAAGCTATGATCAACGGAAAGCCCAGATTTCGAATAATATGGGTTATAAATCGAATGCCTTTGCCCCTGAGATATATCACGGATCCAAGAATCTGTGATTATAACATCCAAATGCACTTCTTCAGTGACCATTTTTTTCAAACGTTCACATTACAAGAGTAGCCAATAGTGCACTCCGGCTCTCTTACTGGGTACCCAGGCTTTGTAGTTGCCTTTGGACGACATCTTGATGACTCATTCATGGTTTGAACTGATTCAGTGAGGTTTTGGTTGGTGAAAAGTAAAACTGGGTCAGTCTCAACAAAAACGGAAGCTATTGCAGACCAAGAACTCTAACTCGTGTTAATGATAATGATTTTTTATCACTCTTTTTGGTGATTCAGCCAGGATCAAAAATAAACCCGGGAAAGTGTTAAGATGTCCAAAAGAGAAATATCTGAAACACTGCATGCGTGGATTTCTTAACGGAGCTATGACTGTAGGCCAAAGTATTGTGAAGCTAACTCTGTTCAGATGTAGTACATTCTGTGCTAATAAAGTCAGTCTATTATTGACTTCACGGAGTATCCTCGTTTTTCACAGAACGTTCGGTTTTCAAATGAACTGTGGCCCTTCTTTGACTTCTATTACCTGTATTTGTTTCCAGAATTTGTGCTTCAAGATGTTGAAAACATTTCAATCAAATTAAGCTATTCTAAAATTACTGTTTTGGTAAACGGTGTACTTTTTTTACCATATCACAGGCAAACTCGAGAAAAGCCGGCAAATCCGAATTCTCTCAAAGGAGTACAGTCTGCGAGCTTGTTATTACTACTGAGTTCGGACGCTCTGCACTGAGCTGTAGGAGACTCGTGTCGGGAGCAAGGCCATTACCATTAAGGGACGGACCATTAGAAAAGTGATGGGGGTGGGGGGGGGGGGGGGGTGGGAAAAAAAAAAACAAAAAAAAATAATGCAAGGGAAAATGGCAAATTCATGCAAAGAAGAAGGTTAAAAAAAATTTATGCAGAAGGAAGGTCCAATTGTGACTTTTTCTCACGTTGTAAAAAAAAAATTCGTGCAGAGGGGTTCACCTGAAAAAAAAATTCCTGCACAAGCAGTGAGCGAAGAAAAAATTCGTGCAAGCTGAAATTCCCCACCCCCCCCCCCCCCATCACTTTTTAATGGTCCGTCCCTAAATTACGGACACTAGGTACATGGAAACAAACATCCTGCAAACTAATCGGACTTAAATGTCAAAGTGTAAAAGTTATTAAATAGTGAAGAAGGTATATTTTGAGCCTTGAAAATTTGTGAAAGATGTATTTTTCAGTACTGTAACAGGAAAAGTCGGAAAAAAAATAAAGTCGAAATCTCCAAGAGTGGAAACTAAGACCTTCTGATTACCAGTTCGTACGCTCTACCACTGAACTATAGGATACTCGTATGAGCAAGGCCATTACACTAGGTTTTGTTTTCTTGTTGTCCAGTTAAGGGTGAGAAGTACTTTTTCAATTTAATACAGCCACAACACAATATTTACATACATAATTATTTATATCATACTCATCCTCCTCATTCAATAGCCATTAATTATCAGCACGATCACTGGTAAGACCAAAATGTTTTCTAAAAATGAAAGATAAGTATATACACCCATGTGTATAAATGTACCCATTTATACACATGGGTGGAGAGAGGCAGTGCGGAATGAAGTCTCTTGTTTAACAGCACCAGGCTTAAAAATAACAATTGTTTTTATTCTATGTGGCTAGGACTGATCAATTTCCTTTCTTTGTTGCTAACCCTCCCGAAGATCAGAATCGAAAGTTAAGCCGCGTTTCATGTTCTAGCGTGTCTTGTCGTTTTTAACTGTGTGATATCTGACCTCTGCCAGTATCTCAGCTTGCGGGCCACTTAAAAGTGATTGAGAAGGGGAGAAAGTAAAATAAAATAAAATAAAATATTTTTTTCTTAAATCATAGCATTCAATCCTCTCTGCAATGATTAATTTTTTTTTTCATGAAGAGCCTTCAATGCATTATTAGTTATTAGAGTTCTGACGCAATTGTCAGAACTTTAATAACAACTATTGCGTCATTTCGAAAATACGAATAATCAAAACCTTTATTGAAACCTTTATTAAAACCTTTTCAGGATTTCTCCAATAATCTGGATAGTTTTTTTTTACTATTTGCGGTTCTGGCAATAGCAAAAGTTCAGCTTGTCAATAGTTCGCAATAACCTGCACGGTATTTAGGTAATCAGTTCTTAATTATTGAGCAAGAAAATAGTGCAAGGTAATTCCTAAGATAAGGCAAATCAAACAGAGTGCATTTTCTACGATTATTGATAGGCCAACAAAAATTTAGTTGCATAATATTATATTCCAAGGCAAAAAGCCGGAAAACCAATTCTAAACAGAAACGTTGGCAAAAAAAACCTCAAGGAAAACAACAGGCCTTCGTACAGCTATCAAAATTGAATATCAACTAATTAATTTGCTATTTGCCATTTCAGCTAAGATTAACATTGCAATACTTTCGTGTGCCCTGCCCATGGGAAATTTTTAAGCGCAAAGCATTTTAACTTTCCACGGGTATTTTATTGTTTTCTACCTACAGAGTAGAAAAAAAGGCGAGACGTTTTAGTTTGGACTAATTTTTTTCACCATATTCAGCCATCTGGTATCAACATTCAACAACAATAACAGGTGACAATTTCCCTATTTTGTAAGCTAAATTTTCATACAAAAGCATTGCATTTCGTTCTGCTCTCAAACGTCCGAAACGGATGATTATGCAAATGCAAAAAATTTCATAGAAAGCAGCTGCAATTAGGGCCGATGAAATGAGGCAGAACTCTCAATATAAAATTGTCCACGTAATTTTCCTTAGATTTTTCAATCTGATGGTACAAAAATATTAATCAACCAGCAAAGTTGTATGGGGATATTGATCGCGATACCAGTGAAGGATATAGTTTGATTGACATGTTTCATGAAATATGATTTACAGGAAATATGATTGCTTCGACAATGAATTGAAAGGCTCCCAGTTTGTGCTGTTGGCCAATTAAACTCGTCCTGCTATTGTTAAATGTTTTTTATCTGTGTTTGCTTGGCCCCTTCGGATGATCGAGCCCCTCCTCTGAGCTTTTAGCAAAGACACGGAGCGGCTAGAAGTGAAGGAACCGACCGCGCAGTCTCCCTTTAATTCTCGGTAGAGTAGGAATTTTCCAGGTATGTTATATCAATTCAGTCTTTAACAGTTCATGTGGTACCCATGCGATTGCCAAAAATGGTTTTGACTTGTAACTGTGTGTTTCACCTTAATCACTAAGCTAGCAAAATGAGAATTTGTTATATTTCTTCTGGCGCGGTCCAACTTTGAGTAAAACATTCTAGTTGTAAAGACTAATATACTACTTCAGTAGTATAAATTCCCTAGAAAGCTAGCAAAGTGTTCCTTTACTGATAAGCTGTTGTATTTCGAACAGTATTTTTGAAGTCGGCAAAACGTTGAACTTTTATTTTTTTTCGTCGCGTTTCACATCGAGTTCGCAAAGAAATTAACTGGGGGCTGAATAAAATCAGTATATTCGGTTTTCAAGTGAAATGCCAAGAGAGTCAAAATTGAGCAGCGAAACCAGGTTTTTATTTCGCTCTGAAACGACGTATTTCATCTCGTTCGTTTGATGTTTCAATAACCACTATTCCTTGCACAATTCCGGCAATAGGAAGCCCTAAAATGTAAAATTACGTGCTCGCTAAAAGGGTCCTAAAGGTGGAGTCAGATTCAAATTGATCACTGAGCAAACGGGAAGCCAGTCTAGCGCTGTTTAATAAAGTTTTCCGATTTCTTGTTGCGCGACCTGATTTTCTGTTAAGCGCAATGTTAAATTTCGGATTAGAACGCACGATTCTTCTCAAATCATGAAAGACATCAGATTACGATATTCAGAAAAAATGGAGCAACTCGCTTTCCGTATGCCAGTGTTTCGGATTTAAATCAGGAAAATTGAAGTACTTAAGTTCCTGTCCTCGCCTTGAGGAACACCAAGACTTCTTTAAGTGTTTTGCCTTCTGCAAACAAACTGCTTGTGACTCTATTAATCCCTTCACACCTCGTGCCAAACATCAAATCGCACGAATTACGTTCAACACTTAAACCAACCCGAGGGAAGGTTATTTGGAAATACATTAAGTGGTTTTTATTGGTTTCATACCAGTAGAATTAAGTTCAACATTTGGAACAAGGGTGCGACAATAAAAGAATCCCATTTTTCAAGCCAAAAAAATGCCATATACAAAATCATTTTTCGTGTTTCACATAAATCTTTATTTTGAACTGATTGATAAAATTAAGACGAACAACTTACCAAGCAAATTGACGGTTCCTTTCCTGCAGTGCGAGTTAATCTAGTGAGGAAGTGAGCTTTATTGATGATATTCGAAAGATTTCAGCTTGTTTTCCAAACATATATTTCCTCCACATCAGATGACATGTTTCTCCCGTAAAAAATGTGTCAAATGCAACTTTTTGTTGACGAAGTTTAGCAGCTAATCGCTCAACAGTGACAAGTGTCTTTTAAACAGCTTTATATGTCTAACTCGCTTCAAAGTCTCTTCCTGAAAGAACTACCTTTCACTCTTTTTCATTACCGAAATAAAAAGAAAAAACACCCTTGCTTTCGTTTTCGTTTTTGATGGGAATTCATTAAACATCATTTTCGGTTTATTATCTCAATGAAGGAAGCCGAGATTAGGGAAAAGGCATTTCAAAAAAAGGTCACCAAACCGTGCGCGCATTTCATGAAAACGGAAATTCCCCAAACGGAACATCGAGAAAAAGAAAGTTTGTGATAAAAGAAACGTGAGGAAAATCGGAACATGATTTATGGCGAGGAAAGCCAACTTGCTTCATCATAAGCTTTGTTAGTGCTATGCAAAAAGATGAACCCAGATAATGGTTCTCCTGATATTAGCATCGATCGGCAAGATGGATCAGATTAACAATAAAAAGTTATCATGGTTCGTCACTTTTTAGTATGGTAGCTTTTCATTGCTAAGCTTTCTCAGTTATTTTAGTTGCACACACGCAACACCGAATTTAACAGCGGCGCCAGCTGGCGTCCAGACCATGCATGGTTTCGGGAAAACTAAACACGTCGCTGATACAGGCACACACTTGAGTGCTTCTCTCATTTGAGGTGCTTTCTACCGAGTTTATAAAACCCAGAAAATAAGGGCCCATATTCTCTGTTGATCAAGTGATACAGAAGAGGTATACGATAACTTAGGGGTATGTATTTAAGAGTTCAATGGTGCCGCAATTTGCTTTATACGGTAATTGAAGCTCATACAAGGTGAATCTCACTTTGATAGAAGCAAATCAAAATTCCATTGTAGTGAATGTTTTTAATTGAAGTCTTCATTTCTCTGTTAATTTATTTCAGACAAAGTAAATATTTCTTGGAGTTTTTAATTCTCTCAACTTGCCCGCCTGCATGTTGTTAATTACTATAGTGACTATATATCTACAAAAAACAAGTTTCACTGGTATCGTCAAGTACTTCAGGAAAAAGCGAAAAAAAAATAATGAGTTCTTTCCATTGCAGTTCGACTGAGGATTTTCGTCCTCAACCAAATCTGATTGATTTGTCAGCGGCCTTTAGTTCATCCAGGGTCTGAATAAATAATATAATTTACGATTTTTCCAAGTTCAAATGAAATAGCTGAGGAGATGAGGCATCAGAGAACGAAAACTTACATTAAGTTTTGATGGCAGGCTTAGCTTGCGGCATGATTCACACACATTTTAATGTATTTCATGTTTTTTAGGACCCATCAGAGTTGACTCAAGATGAAAGTTGCTGTTGTTGCAATAGTCCTTTTACTTGTTTGCGGAGGTACGTAAAATTTTATTGCCTTACAAATATAAAGACTGTGTCGGATGGGAGTCGGATTTCAATGATTTGCAATTTCAAAAACAAGTTTACAAGCCGTAAGAATATAGAGGCTGAGCGTCTGTGCGTTAGCCCTTAATGCATGATACTAATACAAATAGCGCTACCTCTACCAATACTTTTACCAATACTAATGCCAATACTAGTACCTTTACCAATATCAATACAATACCAATACCAATACCAATACCAATACCAATACCAATACCAACACCAACACTGATTCTTATAACAATTCTAATACTGATACCAATACTAATAACAATACCAATACTAATATCAATACTAATACTAAAATTAATACTAAAACTTATACCAATACTAATACTAATACTATTACCAACACCATACCAATACTGATACTGATAATATTACCACACCAATAGCAACACCAATACCAATTCCACTGATACTAATACTAATACCAATACTAATATCAATACCAATACTAATACTTATATTAATACTAATACTAATACTAAATTCAATACTATTGTTAAAACTGATGTTAATCAGACCTGCCAACGCCAAACGTGAATTATGCAAATTATAAAATCAAAATTAAACGGTAAAAGTAAAAAGGCAACAATAGCAATATCAAGCTGTCCTGTAGAACATGTAAAGACAAGAAAATCTCATGAGAAGTTCCATGGAAGGGTGAAACGTTTTAACAGTTCGGTATTGCCTTGCCATTGTAGGTCACTGTCTTCGGTGTCCATCGTGTTTTAGCCGCCATTCCTTAGACGACTGCAACCAAAAAGTGACCGTAATGGAATGCGAAGAGAAGTTCCCGGTCTGCATCCGTTACGAGACAGAGTCACCGACAAGAGGAAGCGTGTATCTACGACTTTGCTCATCCATTAAATATTATGACCTCCTCAGCCCGGGATGCGAAGAGAACGGTATTTCAGTCAAGAAGCGTGGCGCCGTTTTGCGTGACATTAAATGCCGTGTGGCAGCTTGCGTGGATGACAAGTGCCTGGCTTGATACGCTTCACCGTACGCTCAATCATGCTAACTTAGCTGCTTGTAACATCAGGAAATAAACGCAGAAAGCCAAGTTGTAGTCATTAATGTAGGCTATTGATTAAAAATAAACGTAGGTGTCATCGCATGTACGCTGTTATTGGTTGTAAAATATAGTTGCGTCTCCTAACACCGCCAAAAGACAGACACCATTTTAGTACCTGGTTAAATGTGATGCACAAATGCCAGCCAAAATCGGTAAAAATTTTAACGCATTTTCCTACGAGTCGAAAACACCCATTTGAGTTAACAATTTTCTCGTTTAACAGAAAATCGTCTTTCCCTCACATCACCAAGTGTGCCAATTTTTGGAAAAAAATTTTAATTTTAATCTCTGATCAGTTGAATAAACCGGCTTTTTTTTCATGGTTGAACTACGGTCTACAATTTTTCGGCGGGGCGGCAAAACTGAGAGAATTGCCAATCGGTCTATATTCTTCCAAAAGACAGGTTATTTTCAACCTTTCTTTGGCGAAAAATCTTAAATGCACAAGACTCCTCAGATACTACTATAACAATAGATGACAATCAAATACTACAAGATGTTGATGACTGAAGGAAATGGAAGAAATATATAATGTAATATAGATATTTCCACGATATACTTTCCCTATTTTTAATACTTCCTAAAGATCGCTCCCTTCTTTGACACTAATACGGCACAGCCAAACAAAACAACCGCCTTCATTTTCAATCACTTTTATTTGTTTGAAGTAACACGCTGTGGCTAAAGTATAACACCCGAACTTTACGTTGGTTTGCGGAACAGAGTTCAACTAACACTGGACGCCATTTTAGACACACGCAGATGTGCAATGTTTAACAACGGGAGTGGGGTGCAGTAAGAGAGAACCTTCCGCGGGGCGGGGGGATGGGCGGGAGCTACATAACATAGGGCAGGTACTAAAGGGGGATACAGAGGGGCAATTTGCTGTTCTTTCGTCATCTGCTAGCTTGGAAAGGATGCAACTTAATTGGTAATTGAACACAAACATCAGGTGAAGTCTAAAGTACACGAAACCTACTTGGACCCGGAGAAAATTTAAGCAACTGATTGTACGCATGCAAAAGTTGGTTTGATTGGGAAGTCTTAAATAGCACAGTACCATGAAGTTGCTACACCGAATTTTATATCTATGGAGATTATTTAATATATTTCATTTGCGACAAAGACAGGGGGGAGGGGGGGAGGCACAGGCTCTACTATCACACATTCTAAGTCCTACTCTATTCCAACCCCAGCCAATGTTAACTACCACAAAAATCCTGATATTGTCACACTTGATTGATTAGCTTGCTCGCAGTTGGTAACCGGAGTAAATATCGAGAAAAAGCCGGAGTTCCAAAATTTGAACGCCATACTGTGGGCGCGCGCGCGAGATAAACGAGGGGGAAGGGGTAGAGGAAAAAACATCATCCATACTCTCGCCCTTACCCCTTACCCTCACCCCCCCCCCCCTGGATTTATATTGTACACGCGTACAATATATCATTACAAATTTTTAAACACGGCTTGTTCGCAGTAAAAACACCATCAAACCAACATAATTAATTCTAAAGAAGAGCTGCACTCCTTCAATAGACCAAAAAAGAGCCCTGCCGCACATCGTTCAACAGCAGCCTTACAGCTGTGAGCAAGGTAGTCATTTGCTGGCTTCCTTTTCGATCTCCAACAGCTTCTTAACACCATTGTACATGTCCTGTACACACTGCACTTCAGTCAGACCCAACCGTCTGCGGTTACTGATGTCAAACACTCCGGCGTCTTCTCCCGTAGACACAGAGTGCTCACCATGGATACCACGAGCCTTAAGGGCGAAAACAGAAAGCGTAATCTGTGTTAGGGGTGCATAAATCACATGGCATAAGTAGGAAATGTTGTCATATACCTAGACTTTCTCTCAACAAAACGAGCACTGTGATTGCTTGATTCTAGGTCACGTGCCCCTGATCAAATTCAAAAGTATCCCGACCGGGATACAATTGTGCAGCTGTTGCCCGTGTGCCAGTTGTGCCGTCTTTGTTTTTGCTATATTTTGTTTAAGGGAAAGTCGAAATATCGAAATAATGTATGGACCCTCGGAAAACTAGTTAGTTTTGTTTTCTAACTGTTTTCCTCGGGGCCATACATTAAGGGTATAATAATGATAACGAATCTGTATAGCGCACTTTTTCATATGGGTATGTTCAAAGGAGCATTACATCAATTCTTCTATTAACTAATTACAATAACACTTTTTTTTACAAAGGTCGAGCACAGCACTGGGGTCTACGTCCCCTACTCTTTTCGAACAGTGTTGTGGGATCTTTAACGTCCCACAAGAACAGTGCTTATTGACAGGGCCTACGGTTTTTCGTCCTTATCCGAGAAGACTAGAATGTCTAACCATTTGCAGATGTCATAACAAAGGCAGCACATTCTCCTCCGTTATTCAAGACATTAAGTGTTGGTTCGGCCGAGGTTTTGAACTCATGACCTCCCGCTCGACAGGCCGGCGCTTTACCAACTGAACCAAACGGGCGGCGGTTAACTAAGTAGTAAAACAATTAGTACGGCAGCATACAAAACAAGTTTTACTACCGTAAGATAAAACGGGTGTTCACGTTGCGAGATTTCGCCCTTCGTTTCTAGGGTTATCCCCTCGTCATTCGCTGTGTCAAAGGGAACGCTGAAAACACCGGCACTTCTCAAACCTTTAAGTCTTAGTAGTGACCAGCATCCAATTTCTTATTACAAAATTCACTGATCATTAACCATTCATGTTATGAGAATAACAAAAATGATCAAAAAAGATGAGTTGTATTGATATTTAAACAAATTCTCCTCACTAGTACCATAACAAATATATTAAACAGTAAATATGAGAAAATTGGGGTTCAATATTACGGTGGGCAAACTAATTGTTTCAGATCATTTGATAAACCATTTTCTTGTAGTTCAATTTCCCACCGACGCGGCGCCAGTTTCTTTAGAAACTAACTTTTTTTAACTATAGCACTACAGCAGATATAATTAACTTTCAGTAATGACGCACCTGTATATGAAACTCGTCACAGATCTTTTTGAAGTCCGCGTGCTCGCTGGCGTGCGGGATTTTCACGTGCACGCTGGCTCGCATCCCAGTGCCAAGGTTGGTTGGACACGAGGAGAGGTACCCACGGTAATCATCGCGTTGGAATCCAAGCTTTTGATCCAGCGCGTTGACAGCTGTACACAAACGCTTGAACACGGATCCGATATCGCTTCCCTTCTCCATGCTGATTATTCGTAGTTGATCCTCTTCGTTGACCCACACGAGGAAGGTTTTGGCTTCGTTGTGGAAGATACCTCGACCCTGCGGCCACATTCTGTTAATGCCGGCGCTTTCCAAGAAGCGGTCCCCTTTCTTAAACAGGAAGTGATCGTCCACAAGCTGTTGACGTGTCTTCTCGTTCATACCGGTCAGCGGATAGTACTCACCTTTGAGTTCACCGTCAAGGGATTTCAGAACGCCCACAATCTAACAACAAAAGATTAAGCGTTATACCAACGTAACTCGATTAATACTTTTTGTGAAAGAGAACAAGGTTTCCATTACGAAGAGATGACAGAGGACTCGATTTAAAACGATTTTATCCACGGATTCTAATGGTGTCACATTCATGAAGCGCTAAAAATATATAATTTCTATTTTATGTGTCTACAGGATGGCCCGCTAGTAATGTAGAGTTTCCAAACTGCTGTGTGGAGAAGTGGAAAGAACAAAACGGAATAGAAGAAATAGTGTGAAATGCCTGCAATGTAGGTCACGGGATAGACAAAGACATTGGAAGATGTGGGAGCCCGACGAATTGAATCGCAGAAAAGAGTGTCCGAGAGATTGCGATTATTTGCCGAAAGATTCCATTGTTACTTACGGATGAACTGACAACCTAGATAGCGTTGTATCTGCGGGTTATGCAGGGAGTCCGTAGATACAAAAACTGCAGTATAATCACGAACCAGAAACACGAACGTCATCCCCACTTCTTTCTTAACAACTAAAAACAATTTTTGACTATCAGAAGACTTGTAATCAAGCTTCCTTTGCAGCGAAACGGCCCAGGGCGGTTCGCAATGACAGCTGGGAAGAAACACCTACAACGGCTAAGTGCCGGCTCTCACCTTCTGTTCAACCTCTATTCTCTCCTTGTTCCTCAAACTCGGTGGCAAACCGTGACCCTTCAGGTTTCGCGCCACACGGATTCGCGTGGATCGTATAAAACTGTGTTCAGGATCCAGATCCGGGGCATCTACATCATCAGGGTTCATGTTGGACTCGTGTTTGTTTTCCAGTTTGTACGGCGCGTGATAGTCTTCAATGATGGGATCAAACAGTTTGCCAAATTTTGTGTAGGCCTCTTCTTCGCTGGCATAAACACCGGTAGAAGAATCAAGGTTTTCTACTCCAGAGTTGATTTGATCAAACAGCCCAGAACCTCTATCGGTCTTCTGGTCGCGAAGTTCGTTGAACACATCTTCTGTCAAATATTTCTTCAGTAAAGATTTCACCTCATCACCTTTGATTCCTTCTGGAAACTTTGATTGCTTCTCGCTGTAAAAAGAAAAAAAAACGTCAGATATAGTGTGGTCAGCAGTTCTCTAGTTGTACTTTAGTTTGTAGCTTTATCTTGCCCTAATCTTTCACCCAACTGGCGCACAGGGTTGAAAGAACAGTGAATTAAAAATTCATTACGAATATTTTTCATAACTGCAAGCGCAAGGAACATGTAATTAAAACTGTATTGCAGCAACTTCGTTTATTAATAAACAGTTCTTGAACTTGTTTAAAAGAGTGAACTGTTAAACTGACTATAGCAAGCGTCCTCGGACGAGTTGGGCGGATTTCTTCGCTTGTTGTCGGGGAACACGAGTGTAAACATAGAGAGTGTGTTTTTCTTACATGGCGCGTTAGCTAACAGGCGGTAGATAAAGTTTTTGTCGTGAAGTTTGGACCAAGACACATCCGACATTGCTAACTGGTTAGGGACCATAAAAGGGAGGGGAGGGGGGTGGTGTGATTCGGGAAGAACCAATTAAAAATTTCATGACCCCCCTTCAGCTTGCCAATTTTTTTCACATAACCCCCCTTAAACTGGTAATTTCTTCGGAAGACCCCAACCCAGAAAATAAATAAATTTTGAATATAAAATAAATAAATTTTAATATTTTCTGTTATTCCCTACTTCACGTGAATGTGCTCGCTATGAAGACATCTACAATTTCTAATACTACAGAGAGCTGGTTATCAGAAAGCACATATAAAAAACAAAGATTAGTCAATTTCGGATTAAAGCATTATGACATAAAAGTGCTGCTAAAATATTTCACGTGACCCGCCTTTCCGCTAATTTTTTAGGATGCCCCCCTCTAAAGCCGTCTTTTAACGCATGTCCCCCCCACACACCCCCGATCCCACCAGCCCACCTCCCTAGTAAAAAATGAACAGTTCCTTATTCTAATCTCCTGTCGTCAATTCAATAAAACCTTTAAAAGTGTAATTTGCAAGTGTAGCTGCTGTTTTCAAACCCGAAAACAGCAGCTACACTTGTTCTACAAAACTGATCACTTGTTTCCTTTGGAGTATGTTTCTGTTTTTCTCTACACTTGCGTCAAATATTCACTTACGCAATAGCCGCTTTCTCGAGCTCCAACAGCTTCTTAACACCATTGTACATGTCCTGCACACACTGCACTTCAGACAAACCCAGCCGTCTGCGGTTACTGATGTCAAACACTCCAGCATCTGCCCCTGTAGACACTGAGTGTTCACCATGGATACCACGAGCCTGGACAACAGAAAATATCTATTATCATGTGGCACTGACAACGATTCTAACAAAACGTCAGTGGAAATGCATTGGAACCAATGAAAAAAATATAACCCATACGCGGGCAGCCTTTGCCACAGTGGTAGAGCATCCAAACTAGTACTAGAAAGGTTGTATGTTCGACTCCTACTGGGAGAGCTCGAATTTGCTGTTTCCGAGTTTGACTATGACAGTGCCGAAAAATGCATCTTTCACAGTAAACGAAATGTTAAAAGTGACGATGTGTTGACTGAAACTAATTCAAATTGCCTATACCTAATGGTGTCAAGTAAGGTAACTAAGTGTATGTTGCAAACGATGGTAAACCTCTTCAAGTTTTGCTGCCGTTTCGCTCCACGTCAAAAACAATTCTCCTCAGAACTACATACAACCCCATGATCGTAATCTACAAACAACCACATGATATGGCTACTCAGTGAAAACCCACTAGAGATACCTGGATGTGATACTCCTCACAGATCTTCTCAAAGTCAGGATGCTCGCTAGCGCACGGGATTTTCACGTGCACGCTGGCTCGCATTCCAGTGCCAAGATTGGTCGGACACGAGGACAAATAACCATGAGAGGGTAACTGCTGAAATCCCAGCTTTTGGTCGAGCGCATTTACAGCACTGCAAAGGCGAGTAAATACTGAACCGATATCACTAC
>OX453275.1:2714972-2752472 GCA_949710005.1 Ricordea florida
TTTTTTCTCAACTTTCTGTTCATCAAAAACCTCATTTCAAAGATTTACACAAACAAATCTGAAATAGATGTCTCTCAACAACTAATTGCGTATCATCTCCAGTTTTCGTTTCATAAGCTAGTGAAACACCACACTGCACGTAGAAATATACCTCAGCAAACGATAACAAAAGTATTCCGAAAAACAAATGTACAAATTTAGATCAAACCACACACATTCATGATAATAATCTGATCGGCAACCGGCCATATTGGTTACTATTATATGTTATTAGTCATCGTGCAACTCAAGAAAGGAAAGTTCAAACAGGAAATTGTATAGACTAAACTGTCTATAACATTGACGGCAAACAGAATTTTCGGTTATTTACGACTGCGAGACAGGCCTATCGAAAATCAGTTAGCTGCACAATATACATTCGTCTCGAGCGACAAAGGCAGTCGATGACTAGCTCTTCATTTATATTCTAGCAGTTACAACACAGCAGTTACAACACTCGAATTACAGTAGAAACATAAATTGATATGAGAGCGTCTGTGAAAAAATGGGCGATGTCACGATGTTGCTTGCATTCAAAAGAGAATATCAAAGAATAGAGGACTTCAAAACCACGCATAAATATCAAACTATGCAGACGAACAAGACGATATACATGTACTCTTAAAATAAAGACATTGTGCTGTGTCACCTTAAAAATTCGAAGACAATTTCTGAGAACTCTTGAGACGAATATATGATACTTCAAGGAAGGGAGACAGAAAGTTGGCGTTGAAACGACCACGCTCTTGCCTCGACCACCACCGTCTGGACCGAGATTAACGTATGGTGAAATTTGCATAAATTTGACCGACAGCGCGTGAACCGAGGCAGCTGATGTTGACTCGGATCTCCAGTGTATGGTGGTACCCGTAAACAATAATTCTAGGTGTTACAACGATTCACAATTTTCACAGCTAGATAACCTCTTGAATACAGTTTCCATTTTCGATCGAGTTAAGGTTTAATGAATCACAGAAAGGAAACTATGGGTAAAATAACGCTGCAAACAATTCTAACTGCAGATGAATTATTTAACGTGTTACATGTCACGGACTGCATAACTGGTTCAAGAACTAATATATAGAGATTGAGTTGCTAGTAAAATCAGTCTTAATGGTCTCCCGCGTTGAAAACTAGTCTTTGAAAGCCATTTTCAACCCAACAACGAAAAACATAATCGAAACTTGGAATTTCTTCTTTTTTGGCGTCTGCTTTGTTGACAGTTATACATGAGAAACAAAACCCCGTTACCACGCCGACGAGAACGTAGCGACTGGTTGCGGTTAACCCATGTCGTTTTAAACAATATCCTTTCTCAGACGTCGAATAATCTGCATGCACACTGGAACGTTTTTAAATCTCGCCAAGGTTTCAGTAATAAACACTGTAACGATTTTGCGCTCAATAGCATTAAACTTGTCCCGGCAATTTTCAGTTAAAAACTGCCATGACTGAAATGCACCGTCGACCACTTGATTCCTATGATGAGCTAACCAATGATCAAGACAGAGTGACCTTTGAAAGGACGTACGAGAAATTCCTGACTAGCTCACGACACTACGCTTAAGAAATCGAAAATTGTATTTCTGTGTTGCGAACGCTTTGTAAAGGACGCATTGTACTTCCCAGCCGACGTTTAAACGTTCGTGGCAACTTAACGTGTTCTGTGGAAGCGCTTTCCCGAAGCCGACTAAATCCGAATATTCAAACGACTTCGAAAATTAACACAGGAATTCCCAAATTTATGCGGGATTAAATACGAGCTATGCCAAAAGACAGCGTGGTGTAAACTCCACATGGCTCAAACCTAAACTCGAGCAAAATATTATCCACATAAACTTTCTTCGTGTCAGTATTGAGCACCAACGTCGTTAACATTATCCATTACTTACTCAGAAGTTATTTGGCTCTGTTTTGGGGTCTGCGTTTCGTCTTTAGCGGCAGACTCACCAGACGTGGGATTGCTATTTTGTTGTTGCTGTTGCTGCTGGTGTTGCTGTTGTTGTGCGCTAACGTTGGCTTGCTTCGTTTTGCTGGGAAAAAGCCCCATATTGTTTCCAGTTCTGATACGACGCCACAAATTTGCATACGCTGTTTGATTTTGTGCCCGCGAGCCGGGACATTTGAGTAGTGAGCTCGTTGTTTGTAGTCTGGCGGCTCACGTGTTCTGTCAATTCTATTGTTAATTTTACAAAATCTAATATGCCTTCACGCCCCTTGATTACATCGCATCAAATGAGAATAGAAGCATTGTTGACAAATGCTTCATTCCAGTATCTTTAAAGTTTTTTTTTTCTTTCACTTCTTTATATACAGTATTAAGAGTAAGCTCAGGAAAAATCTTGACATGAACTCTTCGTGTAAATTGGTACAACACTTTAATCAAAATGTACATGTGAAACAACTGAAAATTAACAGCGTTGTACCTTTTATTGCAACACATTACATTTGGGATTTAAAAAATTCAGAAATTCATTCTTTCCCTTTTTAAGAGGAAAATGTAAAATGTTAGCGTCAACATCAAAACAATCCGAAGTCGAGAAATGATAAAAGAACATGTACTCGTTAAATAACTCTCCTGGGAAGTTACAAGAAAACATGTTCATTTCTTTTCTATTTTCTAATTCGCTATTTTTCCATGAGATTGTAATTGATGTACCGATCATGGGACATATGTTGCATCATTTTGTATGGGAATGCTTTCTTTATTTCGTATTTTGTATTTTTTATCCTGTTACCTATCGTCTAAGTGCCCTCTGGCACATAAGGCCTCTACTTTTTATCCAGTACTACAAAAATATCTCTAAGAACCAAATTTTCGTTTCTCCTAATTACTAAAATTTGAAAAGGAAACGAAAGTTGTTTTAGCCGAGCTGACCATGTAACCACTTCTTGTAAATGTTAGGAAATATGTATGACGAAGACCAACTGGGAACGGAATGCTAGTATGCTGTTGTCAATCCATTGTGTCAAGGCGTTTACAATACCCACGCACAATAGAAACTCTTAATACAACAAGTACAATGGAAAACTAAACGAGCTTTTGTTAAACAAAATTTATTGTTTATACGCAGCAGGGACAATTAAATTGAGAGTGCGTGACTGCGCCTGCGGGGAAGAGGTTTTCACTTTTCTTTCGCTCACGCCTTCCTGCTGTGACTCGCTTCGTTTCACATGTCACGCGGACAAAAAACCGCCGACACCGAGGACTGGGGTAGAGGAGGCTTGTATGCAGCAAAGTAATCCGTTTTCTTCGATCAAGCCTAAGACATCAATCGCAGTTTGCAAATGCCAATTTGTTGCATTTTTGTGCCAAGCCAAATGAGGAACCTTCATGAATGATCAATTTGAAACAAAGAAAATAAAATTAATAGCAATTACCAGGAGCCCAATTACCTATCGGCATTGCTATTTTTTATTTATTTCTTTTTATTTACTTATTTATTTTTTTGGTCTATTTTGTTTTCTTAGGGACCGATCGTTGATTACAGACTGAAAGGGAGGGTGGGGGGGGGGGGGTGTACATTTTTGAAATCCGGTTAAAAATGGAGGGTACATTATTACTTAATGGAAAAAATATAGGAGGGTATAGGTTCAAATACTTAGACTTTTTACTCAAATATAAACTTGAATGAGTTTCAGATATTCTGCAAAACCGACTCAAATGCACATGGATGGTTTTTTTTGTAAAACCGACTCAAATGCACATGGATGGATCTTTTTTTGTAAAACCGACTCAAATGCACATGGATGGATCTTGTTTTGTAAAACCGACTCAAATGCACATGGATGGATCTTTTTTTGTAAAACCGACTCAAATGCACATGGATGGATCTTTTTTGTAGCCAATTTAAGAATGTGTCTTCCTCTCGCGATTGGCAGTGCCAATGACACTTGCCATCTGCCATTTTGGTAACTATGTCAACAAGCCTTAAATGTTCACGCAGGCAGCCCACCTTTACAGATTTTTCTTTGTTTTGGGGAGGGGAAAAGGGGGAAACATATTTAGCCAATGATTGTGACGAGTGAGTACATTTTCTATTTAATAGTTGTTTTTGACGGGTACAAATTTTATTTTACAGCTTCGCACCAATTCCACCAATTGGTTTCAACAATTAAAAAAAATATCGCTTTCAAAAGACAATGAGTTATATCTTAGGTAAGAGCTCCGGTTTCTTCATATCGATTCGCAGGAAGATCATACTGAGGGCGTTAACATGGCTGTGCCAAGAATTTGGGTTCTGTCCTCGTTTACCGGTACACGTGGAAATAACCATTGTGTTCTCCTTGTTTGGGAGTCATTGTCTAGGTGTAATGTATCGTTTGGTCTTTTGTATCGTCTCTTGTGTACCGGTTCAGAATTTGAATTTTAAACCCAAAACAAGTATCTGCATCAATGAAAACTCAAACACAATGATCCTGAATTGTTTTCATATACACGTCAAGAAGTAGGCATGGATTGCTCTCCACTGACAAATGTGATTGATGGCTTCCTTTGGGTGTTAAAAATGTTAATTTAAAAAGTTTGTGAGTGAACAAACGTGCTTATTAGACCACAAATGGCAGAATTCCGTGACAAAGCACCATTCATGGTTATAATTCAGGTAGTGTCGTGACTATAAACAAACCCTACTTCATTCCCAGAGATTGGAATTTGTAAAGAGCTTTTGGTGTTTTTGAAATGCAGATAACTTGAACCCTCGAATTCGCCAGTGAAATTGGCACCCCCTCGCTACACGTACGAATATATTGTCTGAAGGATCGCAAATTCGTGATAAGTATAGGCTTAGTATTCTATAGAAGGTTAGGATTCAAGCCCAAATCATGGAACGCTTCCTCCATTTTTCGCGATCGCTGCCATCCTCAGTGATTATTGTCACCGTGACAAATGTTGTACAGATGAAATTAGGAAAATAAAACGAAATCCGCCATTTTTGTACATCCAATGAGGACATATTTACAAATGACGCTATATTTTAACTATTATAATATTATAACTCTCTAAAATGAGATCTCTTTTGTAGCATACCGTAACATACCTTGGAAAACTCACTGGAACCGTTTTGCAAGCGTCCACCGTCGACCTCGACACGTCTTGTGAAAGTGATGTGATGTCTTGCAGCGATTTATTTTATCTAGATGTTGCATGTTGAATGTCTGTATCGCATTGTTTCAGTGAGCTGTTCTTCAGTTTGCCAAGAATCAGTGAAGTCATTTATTGCTCAACTCTTTGCTAAAATGTAATGATATACTAAGACGAAAGTCACTTAGAAATTTTCAGTTTTAAAAGTACCTTCATCTCAGAATTGAAAACAGAAAATACAATTGAAGGATTTTTTGATACCCGAAAGGTCATTGTTTTCCCATACTTTGAATAATTCTGCCTGAGTTTAGCCCACTGCTCTATCAAAACGTATTTTCATACTTTCACATTAGAAATTGAGTCAAAGAGAAGGTTTGTAAAACGTTTTCTCGTGGATGGCAAGTTTCCGTGTTATCAGAATCACAAGCCTGAGTTTGTCAGTCTTGAACCCGGGAATAGAGTCGGGGGGGATGAAGGGAGGGAGTATAGATCCAAACATTGAGTAATGGGGAGGGAGGTCTGGCAAAGAGACAATGACCAATAAATCTACCCACCCCTACCCCCTTCCAAAGAAGAAGGAATCAATAAAAGCAATCGCACAAGAATCATCTTTTATCATTTTTTTTTTATCCAAAAACAAGATTCGAAGAAGCTTCGTGAAAACAGCTGTTTTATTTAGTGAATTCAAATAACCTTTCGCTTCTGACTCTTTCAAGTTGACAGTTTGATATTGGATTTTGCCTGAACGATTGTCATGCTTTCTAAAACCCAAATTCAATGTCACGTTACACAAACGCAGGAGTTTCTATTTTCAACCAACTTGTGCGGTAGATTCGCAGTCAAACAACCAAATTTGCACAAATTTGCACTATTACCACTCTCGATCCTGAGGGTTAGCCTCTGAAAAGTGATTATAATTCCTCCCAGCTCGTCATCGAAACAGTCGCTTAAAAGTTGCTTTTTCTATTGCTTTAATTTTGCTCGCAGTTGTGTCACGATTGGCCAGAGAGGACATTCCGCTCACAAACACATAGCAAAAGGTAAATGGGAATCGGCATTCCCTTCTTGTTGAGGGGAATTAATTTTCTGGTTCTTGTGCCGCGGTTATTCCAATACGATTTGTTCGCTGCTTCTAATAAACGCACATGGGACTGACAAAGCTGTATTTAAATAAACTGGAAAATGAATTCCTATTTTTCTCGGTTTTCAGAAACATCTGTCACCTTTTAACCTGGTCATTAAACAACCTATAAAATCGCTCTCAGCTGTTGTTCATTCGTAAGATGTTCACAAGAGAAATATGTTCGTACTCCACATCACAGCTATGAACACAAAAGTTACGCTCTGACTAATGATATTTCTTCGCGAACAAAACGATATAAAGTGAAAACAGAATGAGTTAAGCCTTAAGTTAAATTAGAAATACGACTCCCGCAAAACCTCGCTCAGGGAGACTTAATTTTTTTCATAATTGAGTTCAGTTTTAGCTACTATTGACTCATCAAAATGCAAATATGCTCCCAAATCATTAAATATTCTTTTTCTAGAGGCCGAGAGGGCCAAATACATTGTTGCCTTTTTCGGTTGAACAGCTGTTTGCGTGTGAAGGAGGAGAGTAAGATTCTGAAATATTTTCTTTCGATGTTATTGTTACGCAGATAAGAACTAAAGTCTTTGGGTAGGTTTATTTTTTAGTCCGTTATTTTTGCCCCTCATTTGTATTTCCTCTACTTCGTGCGTTGCTTGTAGTAGTTGGAAACGTTGTCGTTGCCTTCCCAAAATCTTCGTTTCGCTCTCTTTAAAAATTAGCAAGATATTTTACTAGAAAGGCAAAACTACTGCTGGCTGACAGACATCATTTTTCGTCTACAACTTTAAAGGATGACCTAGGAATTCTTAGTCGCTAAAGAAAGGTAGACTGATTCAATGCCCGGCTTCAATGTCAAAAGAAATCGCGCTCCTAAAGGGGCTTCTTTCAGAACTAAGTAGAAATGTGACTTTCCCGAGGCCGAAGTAAATGTCGCAAGTCGATCAGACAGCCCGGAAAATTTGAAATACATGGAAAGCTCTCGAAAATTCACCGAACGAGACTGAAATCACTTCTCTGAGCTAGAGATGCTGCAATAAAACAGATGAGATAGCAATAGACAGATGCGAGATGTCCTATTCAACAGCGGTCGCACTGAGTACTATGCCGGGACTGATCTTTTCTAATACGTTGGATAATGGTTTGCCAAAAGATCAAGATCTGTAAAGACGATGGTGAATTGTTTATTCTAACTGACTTTGGGGTGGAAGGAGTGTTTAAAAAGTTTGAGTGCCAATACTGTGAATAGTATATGTTTTTGAAATGAGTGAGAGATGAAAAATACCAGAAAAAATATAACAAGCAAATTCAGATTCAAAGAAGACTGTTTTGCTATTTCAATAACGCAGATCCAAAGCTAGGATTCACCGGTAATACATTTACCTTCACCAGACCCAGACAAACAAACATGGACCTCAAGATAAAGATGTTATTATTCCTATGCGCAATAATCCCAGGTGAGTAACATAAAGACCTGACTTGCGGTGTTCATCACTTACCAGTGATTCATAGCAAAGGACAACAAAGAGAGATTAGTGCTTTGATTGTAACAGATACTTTTAAGCTACCATAAGAAAGATATCAGTTCTCGCCATTTCACTTGGCATTGTTTGTTAACTTCCTTCGGACATTTTTATATGTGATGAAACACCGCCTATCGCGTTGCAATGTCTTGTATAGAAGATATTACATGGCCGCGCGGTGACACGAAATTTTTCTCTGAGGCAATGAGTGTCGCAAAATATTTCGCAAGTAATTGCAGCTGGCTAGTGAAGACCATTGAGGTGCTCTAAGTTTATCAGATTTGTTCTTGACATCAGAAGAATTTTTTTTTTCTTTCATATCAACAGGAAAGCTCAACGCCTTGGACTGGTGGGTGGATTTGTCACTCGGTGAGGTTTGTTTTTTATTGAAAAAAAAAGAAAGGTTTTTCAAGTGTTTATAAAGATTTTAACAAGTATTTAAATATACAGAAGTTTGGCAGCTGTACCCAGTTTCTAATTGCTCAGGAAAGACTTAAGAACGCTTTGATTGGTCGGTGATCACATCCTATCCTGCGATAATCACGTTGCTCGAAATGATTACAGCTAATTTCTAAAACATTGTATGCAACTTTTCTGAGAAGGACCGAACCATAAGGCAAATACCAAATAGTATTTACCTTATCCAATGCTTTATAAAATAGCTTTGGTAAAGCGCACGCTATGATTGGCTAATATATACGCGCGAACCATTTGTCCATGGGTTGCAAGCTGATTTCAGATTGTGAAGTTGTGAAGTACCATTTCTTCAGTTTACCTTCTGGAGATTCTCATCTTTTTATATTAAAGGAGTCACGTAGTCTGATAATTACACTTTACATACGTGGAGCTCCTAGAAAGCCGATTAAAGTTATTCCAGTAACCTCAGTCATTGCTTAATCCCGTACTCAAGCAAAAATGATAGTATCAAACTTGACTCCAGATTGTCCCCTCCAATCAAGCCAGTGATTCAGTCAATGTTGGGACCGCTTGTGATAAACGAACATCCCATGCAGAAGGAGTAACAATGATACCATATTCGTCCGCATTGTGGGTACCCTGTGGCACACGTGTGCCTTGTCCGGTTTTTAACTTTTTTCTGCTTTTGCTTTGCAGAGTGTCCTTCGATCTGTTATTGCTCCAGAAGTAGCACTGATGCTTCCCTTATGAAAACAGACTGTTCTGATCGTAGCTTCTGGCTCGCGCCTATGGGATTGCCAAAAGCGACCACTCATTTGTAAGAACTTGGAAGACACTGTAACTTGTAGTACCACCTACTTGCCTTGAGCCGTGTAAAACGGTGCTAAATACCTCTTCTATATAAGTTACAGACTGTGCGGTTTTGTACTATGGTTTATGACAAGGGCGGGCTGCTCTACCCTGTGAGATATTTATTGCACTTTAAGAAAGGTCTCAATGGGGTGATGACTTTTACGGCTAACGGTTAATATTTTTGACTGTTTTACGGCTAACGGTTAATATTTTTGGCTGTTTTACGGCTAACGGCTAAACTTTTTCCAATATTTACGCCTAACGGCTAATTTTTTTGCCCGTTTTACGGCTAACGGTTAACCCCATTGAGACCCTCTTTTAGGAGTAAATTCTTTGGGTGCGTAATGACATCGATGATATGCAACGTACACGGAATTCTTGACGAGGAAATGTTTTAGCATCCAAAATTGTAGCACTTTAAAAACATTCCTTAAAGCAATGCGTGCAAAATGTCTGCGTTAACATGCTTTAGATTTTGTCCTCAAGAGGCATTTTGAGGTGCAAAACTCGACAGCTCAATATAGCTGGTTGTGAACTCTGCTAGATTCAGGGCCAATCCAAGGCCTCCTGTTAACCGAGGGATATGATAGTACTGCATGGTTGCAATATTCAGGCTGTGATTAATGCAATTTTAATATGCAAGGTTTCTTGGGCCTAAGGTAAAAATAATAGAAGTGACAAGCGGGCTATGCTGTGGCATAACATAGTAAAAGAAGGCATTGCATTGATGTCAAATAAAATAATGCACGTTGGGCAAAATACCGAAGAATATCCCACGTTTTTCACCCTTTTTTATATGATTGGCTGTACCGATGGCTGTGCTATAATTCTTCATATCATATTTGTGTTTTTGAATTTCAGAACTTTGGCGGAAAATAAGATTGTAAGCATCACTAGAAAGTACTTGTCAGTGGTAAAGAAGATCAAAAATCTGTAAGCGTGTTTATTCTAGCCAGTACTTCAGTAAGTTATTTATCCTTCGAATCAAACTTCACTTGCAATACTGTTTTGCTTCATATGTTTAATGCAAGTTTATTACTTCGCATATTTTATTAATAATGCAAAAGGGAAATACAATGGAAATCAGGCACCGTGACGAGTTTGGATTACTGATGAAACACGGCTTGTTTTTGCGTCATTAATTTTTTTCCTTGTGAATAATTTCATTTGAAAAGCTGTATCCAACACTCGATACACGTGTTTCATCACATATCAAACACCTCGAATTTCGCTAGAAAAAAATATTCTGCTTCGCGTCGTACTTTCAGCTCTCCTCTCGGTGTTTGATATGTGATTAAACACTTTATCTCGTGTTTGACATATTACATCTCATCCCTTACAAACAAGCGTATACCATTCTGTAGTACAGGGGCGGATCCAGAGTAGTTCAAGTGATTTCCAGAAATCACTCAAATGTTTCCAAACCTGGGTTTGTTACTTCTCAGGTTGTTTCTTGAAGCTCAAGAAATCAATTATCCTTCTTGTTGCAGTGTTTATTATGAAATAAAACAAAGAAAAAAATCGTCGAATCTCGTTATACCGTCGATTACACAGCAAACCCAGTCCTTTCCGAACGAATTTGACGAATCTCCGTTCGTGCGCTTTCGCCCTTTGTCGAGACTTCGGAGAACAACACGAAAAAATTCGTAGGCACGACCGGACAAAATTTGTACGCAGTGGGTGGGAGTGGTTAGTTTATCGATCTTTCCACAAATCACTCAAAACCCTCCTCTATTGGCTAGAATCACTCGCATTGTCTTGCGAACTACTCAAACTCGATTGTGATTGGCTATCCAGGACGCAAACTACCGTGCAAACTACTGACAATCGTATATAAAGGGAAGCCTCGTCCTGAAAGTCCCTCGTTTGTTCTTGCTCCGATCAGAGTTCATTGTTAAAGCAACTTGCGACGGAGGAAGACAAGGGAAATTTTAATTAGAAATGATGGTTCGAGGCGATCCAGTTTGTCGGAAGGAGGACTGTTCACAGTATGATGTTGGCTTGGTTTTCAAGGAAATCAACTCATATTCGGACCAGGACAAGTTCAAGTTCATAGAGAATGTGTGGAAACCAGGTGAGCTATTTGATTTCCCAGCGTCAGTGGAATGTTCGAATTCTAGCCGTCATTTTGTGTGGAGCTGGCTGAAAAGATTTCCCTGGCTAGCATACTCTAAATATGTCGATGGTGCATTTTGGTTACCGTGTGTTTGTTTTGGAGTCCAGTGTGGGCGAAATACGAATAAACTAGACAAATTGTTCAAGTCTCCACTCACACTTTGGACGTCCGCCGTTTCACGTTTTACCAAACACGCCAGCGGGAAATGTGAGATGCATAATTTTGCAGTGATCGCAATGGAGAATTTTCTGAGAAACATGAGAAGAGAAGCGGTTCCAACTGATCAGCAGATCAACAATTTACTTCAACCGCAAATCAATAGAAATCGCGAAATTCTGAAATCCCTTTTTAAAACAATTTTCTGCGGAAAAACAACATAGCCCTCAGAGGTACACGAGATGATGATCGAGGAAATGGCAGTCTTTCCGGTAATTTCCATGCACTGTTAGAATTTCGAATTGACAGCGGCGACCAAACACTAAAACATCACCTGGAAACCGCTCCCAGAAATGCGACTTATATTTCTAAAACCATTCAAAATGAGATGATTACAACTGTGGGTGCTATCATAGTGAATAATTTGTCACAGGAAATCAGGGACAGCAAATATTTTTCTATTATGCCTGACGAAGCAGCTGACATATCAAATAAAGAAAACCTTTCAGTGGTGATCAGATTTCTCGATTCGACCAAAACAGTCAGAGAAGAGTTTGTAGGATTCTACCTTTGTGAGGATGGAACAACAGGAGCAGCTATCAAAGATTAAATTGTATTAATACTTATATCTGGACAAAAAAGTCATTCTTCAATAGTTTGTAGAGTTATTTTTCCACTGACACTGGGTATTTGATAAGCTTAAATGGTTTTCACATATTCTCTCAGTCTGAGCTCATTGGACCACATCAATTTATACACTGATCTAAAAGGCTGTTGGCACCCCTACAAGCATCCAAGACAGCAATCCAGGCAGCAGATCTACTACATTTTCAAAGGCAGCCCTCAATCTTAATTGACATGCTAGACTCCTTAGACAACAGAAAGGCAAATTTCTGGACAAAAAAAATTGTTATTCTGGTTTGTCTGTGTAAATACACAGAATTGATTTTTTTGTACAGAATTTTGCCTTTCTGAGGAGGTACTGTTAATGTGTCTGAATGGCTTAAAGTGCTCTCAGAATGCAGGAAAATTGCATTCTGGGAGCACTCAATTTCAAATTTCCTTGGGGGAGCATGCCCCCAAACCCCCCTAGTTAAGGTGCTGCAAATCACTCATGTAAAATCCTGGATCCGCCCCTGTAGTAAATCATAAAACGTTCATATAATCGTCAGAAAAGTAGTCTAATCGGACAATCAAGGCTCCCTCAACAGTCCTTTTAGAATATCAAACTTTAATTCGCCAGGTCAGATATTTCCTTCAGTGACCAAAGCTATTGGCACGCTACTTAGCAACTATAATGTAATTTTTGGCAGGGATATTTCGCGAAATCTTATTGACCATCTGAAAAATGGCCTTTTTAGTGACCTGAAGGATATGGAAATTTTGTAAGTATAGGACTATAAATGAACAACGCGTGTTTTATGGGTTTTTCACACATACCTCTTACTAAGCGCGCGTACTAATATAACTGAGAGATACAATAAAGTGTAGTATAGACGACGTAAAGTACACCGTTTTCTTCCCACTATTTCAGCATATATATATATATTCAAATATTTCTTGCCACAGTTTGTGATCAACGAAAAGTTTTTTTACAAAGTTCTCGGCTGATCATGTTATCTTAAGCTCATATGGTGTTTTAATTCGGCTTTTATAGGAGAGCCCTTCTAAAATCAGCAGATAGTTTAAAACGATTTTCAAAATGTAAATGACCATTGTAAAATGTAGTGTTGTGTGTCTTCTTTCTGAGTTCTTTTCGTCGAAAGAAGTGTAGTTTTTGGTGTCCTGTAAGATACCCCGTATTCTTTCATCTACTTTCAACAGTTTTAAAATCAGTTTTAAAATCAGTTGACATTTTAAACTACTGAGAGAGTTCGAGGAGGGAAAATAAACATGCATTGTTATTTGTAGTTAACATCCAGTAGTATACATCATATTTAAGCGCGTTGAATGGGTCAATGTCTTGGTTTTAATAGATACTTTAAATCTGTAGGGATTTATCAGGAAATCAAATAAATTTCATCAAAGAGGGAATTTTCAACGGACTGTCGAAGCTGACCACCTTGTAAGCCGCTGACCACGTTTATCGAGTCTTTGTATAATTAAGGAATTACTCGTGTAAAATACGCGTACAGTAGTACAGCCGACTGGTTAGCTCAGTAAGTAGAGCACGAGACTATCGTGCGGGAGGTTGTGGGTTCGAACCTCGGGCCGAACCATCACTCAGGGCCTTTAAAAATACTGAGGAGAAAGTGATGTAAATGGTTAGACTTTCTAGTCTTCTCCGATAACGACGATAAGGCGTAGGTCCCGTCTCACAACCCTTGGTCATGACAACTTATGGGACGTTAAAGAACCCACACACTGTTCGCAAAGCGTAGGGGACGTAGATCCCGGCGTTGTGGTATGGCCTTTATGAATGTAATTTCACACACGCACGTATTATAAACGAGCTTGTACAGCTCCCGGACGTGTGTAAATAAAAAGTATAGTGTATATATAGTAGTTCAGTAGCAATAACAGTTGAAGTTAAAATGGTAAGAAAAGAAACAGTGCTATCAGTAGAAATAAAATTATTGAAGGAATTTTAGAGGTAGCAGTAGTAGTAGTCTTGCTTTATGCTGCATTCACACCGGAGCTTAAACATGTTTAAAAGCTGTATTGGTTAAACATCGTTTAGAATCATTTTGCGCAAAACAGCTCCGTGTAGATTCTCTACTGACCTAAAAGTTATTCACTGTTAGACTCTTTTTCTCACTAAGTGTAAGGATTAGACTTTAATCGTTTGGGAGACTGTTGTGAAAATTTCAAAACCTAGTTGCGGCATTAGAGTTGCATTGGTACTGTAATTGATAGCAGAGTGACCTGGTGTGTTTAAGGACCCCGGCTGTAAGATGCTTGTGTTCTATGTTGTCAGGTATTTGGGTGAGAATAGGATTTCAAGACTGGAAAGCCGAAGTTTGCAAGGGTTACCAAGCCTTCAACACTTGTAACTGTCAAAGCTTTTGAAAGAATCATTAATTAATATTATAGCGTACGCATTCAGTACAAGTAATTACAAAGTTCACAGTTGATTCGGTAATCAGTAAGATCATCAAACTTGTTTGTATCTCTGATTCCCGCTCACCCTTACCACTACCCCTACCCCTACCCCCTGCACTCTCATCAAGTATTCTTCCAAACGAGAAACTCTGCTCGGGGACTGTAAAGATAACATTGATGGGGATACGTGTAGTAATGATGACACAATGTTTCTGTTGAAGAAAATCTGCTGTTTGCAAATTATACAGAAAACAGGTTGGCTGACCCGTAAGGTCTTGTCCACGATGTTTTCCTATAGGTACGTTCCTACATATCCAACGCTTGTTCTGCTGCTCAAAACTTGCCATTGAAACAATATTTAATTGTATATTATTTCCATAGGTGGCTTCACATCAATCGGATCTGGGATCTGCCATACAGTATATTCCACGGATTGTCTCAACTGAAAGTTCTGTCTGTATCAGTCATAAATTTAAAGTTTTTCTTTGTTAGGCGTTCTTGACGCCATCTTGATGCCAGTTTTGGTCTTGTCAGCACTTTTAAAAATCTCGTTCTGTGTAGTTGATTCAAGTAGAAATAAATCGCATTAAATTTTTAGGTCTCTAAACATGAACAAGCTGACCAAACTTAACCCACATCTTTTGAAAGACACAAGAAGCTTGGAGTATCTGTGAGTAACAACCCGTGATTCTTAAATCAATAAATTAACGCTTCCTTGGCCTGCAATTCTCCCACCACACGTGCTGTGTTAGGAGTTCCGGCGTTGTGCTCATCTCTGCAGCAAGAGCAACACGGCCGTTAGTGTTCTAGGAACCCGATTCCCTTATCAAATTTTCAGAAGAAATTGCCGATTCGCTAAAGGCAAACCACAGCCGAACCTAATCCCAATGAAGAAGGCACTATACGGGGTGTCACCTGAAACGTCGGGTCGGTGAATTGAAACTAATTAATCATTTTAAACCAGTGTAGCATCAAATTATGTCTGATCGTCAGCCTGGTTGCAATGTGCAATTTTATTTTAATTAAAGGAATTTTTACTGGTTAATACCGTAACAGGGGCCATATATGTCCTAATAGGGTTGAAGTGAAGGAGATGTAGGGGATAACCTGATAACCTCGGGATGAGCACTAACCGTATGTTTCACTCAAAATATCTTATAACTTTAAAAGTGTCTGGCAAATCTATGTAATGTTTTCCTTGTTTCAACAGATTCATGCAGCACAATGAGATTACAGGAATTCCTCACTACTTCTTCGCTAACTCCACAGCCCTACGATACATGTTAGTATTCGCGCGTCTTGACTTTCCGCTACCTTACAATCTTCTCCATCTACAGGTATATTACAAACTCACAACATGACCAGCTCCCAGTTGGCTTGATAGCTCAGTTGGTAGAGCACTGCTCCGGTATCGCAGAGGTCATGGGTTCGAATCCCGTTCAGGCCTGAGTTTTTTTTCAGGCTTTAATTTCACAGCTGCTTAAGTTGTGTACATAACTGCGATGATCAATTAATGTCATTATTTACAGTCTTATCTAAGTACTGAATTTATGACTACGGCAAAACGGTTAAAGAAAGAAGATTTAGGCGAACTCGGAAAATCGTTGTTCGGATGCTCTACCAAATTCAAATCCTTGTAGTACGTTGGATCAGTTGTCCCATGAACGTAGTTTAACAAGCCTCCTATAGTTCAGTGGTAGAGTGTCCGAAGGTCGTAGGTTTGACTCCTATTGAGAGCTTCGATTTGTTTTTTCCGAGTTTGCATGTACAAGGGCAGTGCCGAAAAATACACCTTGTTAAAATTCACCAGGCTCAAAATATACTGCCTTTATTACTTCTCAAATGATTTACTTTGTCTGTTCTCTCATGGTATAGTATCAAAAAGAAGGACTATAAATAATATGTACATATATTACAAGATGAAGGTCGGCGTATACGGGTGAAACGTAGGTGACTCAGAAAAGAGATCTGTGTATTGTCATTTATGATACTTTATTCATATTATGACGAAGAAGACACTAGACAGGGGTGGAGGAGCTTCACAGCCTTGCCCACCCACTCATCCCTTAGGAAGACACTAGACAGGGGTAAGGGAGCTTCACAGCCTTGCCCACTCATCCCCTAAGAAGACATTAGACAGGGGTAAGGGAGCTTCACAGCCTTGCCCACCCACTCATCCCTTAGGAAGACACTAGACAGGGGTAAGGGAGCTTCACAGCCTTGCCCACCCACTCATCCCCTGAAGAAGACAAGAGACATGAGTGCCGAAACGGAGGTTCGGTGAATTGTAACTTTTTAAAGTTACATTAATTCATTATTTCAAACCAGCGTGGGTTCAAACGATGTCTGATGACGAAGTTCTTTTAAGAAAATTGCCTGTGTTGATGGTCTATCAGTTTGGGGGACACTTTTCTATTTTTTGACCCTAGTTTCATGAACAACAACAATCTAACCCTAGTTGGACCCCACACATTTGTCGGCGCATCAAATCTCGATATATTGTAAGTATACTAATATTTGTATAGGAAGAAATATTTAATTATAACTGAAGGGTCGTTCACTGAAACGTTTATCAGCCTGCACATCTAGTTATAAAAGACTTCGTCGTTGATGAAGATTGTCGAACTGGAAGAAATTGTGTCATTTCCCTTCGTTATGAAACTTGCAGTCATACCCCGTATGGTCTCTGAGATTTTTAAGACAAGTTCTACTGGAACTTAATGGTACAAAGCACTAACTCTAAGCTTGCCATAAAATAACTCATTTGGAAGTTTAATAAGTGCATGGCACACGCGACAAGCGGGAAGAAACGAGAATGGACGAGACAGTAACGATTATTTTTTTTAACCTCTGGGTAGCAGAGTTTTTCCTTCCTCAAAATCCCTCACTTCAGATAATACCTAAAAGTTTGTATCTATTATAATCATTTATTTGTCTTAGAAAAGTTTACTAAGTTTTTTTATTTTCCAGAACGCTTTCTAACAATTTACAGCTGGCGGATTTGGAAGCGAATTCGTTTAACTACGATGACTACAGAAACCTGTCTCTCATGTGGGTTCCGTTTCCTGCATCGAGTTATCTTCCTAAAACAGATATATTCCAGTAATAAGCAATGTTATTATCTAATCCTATTGTTTGCCAATCCACAGCAACCCAATGATTGCATTGTAAACAGTCAAACGCGGCTGGTGATTCACAAAATACGACAACGACGCCGAGAAATGCAACAAGTACTCCTACTTTACTGCCACTATATATTTTGGTTTAATCTTCAAACTTGAAGTTTTCAATTTCTACCGTTTCCATTCCATTCCAAAAAAAGTTTTGCTGTTTTACAATCACGTCTCCCAGCCTGAAAACTTGAAAAGTGGTCATTTCAAGTTGTTGTCGAAAACAAAGAAGGAGAACAGACTGTGTTTTGCACTTTCAGTTTACTTCAGTGTGGTTGATTAACGCCATCTTTTGGCCGGCGTCCTATCGTCATCGCTATTGGCTGTGTTACGTAAACTTTCTATTATTCCGCGGGCAACTTACCACTGCTGTGTTTTCTTGTTGCAGATACATTCTACAGACAGCACTTGTACGGATCAAAATGGAAAGTTTCAACAAACACAGGAAAGTTGGAATCGTGATGTGAGTTCAAACATTTGCAATGATACTACGACCACGCTATTTCATGTCTCCATTTCCCCTCCAGTGGGGTAAAATAACAAAAAGTTTTGATTTCTTTTTCTGTCTTGAAACCTCGCAGCTCTCCAACGAACAAACAATACCCACTCCATATTCCCGACGATGAAAGACTTCGGGAGGGTCTGGGAAGGAATGGATTTGAATGCGCTGGCTCCGTTTGCACACCGTGCCATTTTGGGACCTACCAAAAGCGCATAAATAATACCTTTGTCTGCCAGCCGTGTCCGGCAGGTAAGTATTTGATCTCGGCCTTATGTGAACAGTACTAGCGCGGTGATCCCAAAAAAAAACACATATGACACGGTTCTAGCTTTTGCCACATTTCAGCACACTGAGCATGCGCAGTTGCACACGTCGATCAGGTTTATGAGAAATCAACAAATGCATCCAGGAAATAAGTGGTCGCGCATAAGACCGATCGAGTTTTCCACGGGGAGTAGTAAATAAATAAACTTCCGAATTAACAATGTAAATGTCGGTTGACGAATATCTGAACAAATCAAGGAAGTTAGGGACTGTGTAATAATTATCAGGAGGTGGGGCTGAAAAAATGAGCTTCGATCAAAGTGGAAATTATTATGTAGTCCCCCCTGTTCGCAAAAACAGAATTAGTTCAACCCCCTCCCCTTGATCTCTTGATAAATTTTACTACCCCCCTCCCCCCACTCTACCACAACCACTGTCACCGCCCCCCCCCCCCCCACGTGCTATTGCTATGTCTACCATATATTGTAAGGAATATGAGTACTCCTTAAATACATGAGCTTGGCAAAATTGTTCAGCGTTACAAATACCTGAATTTACTTCTTGTCACATAATGTAATGTACTCGACTTCTGCATCTGATACAAATAACACCTCGTAAGAATGTTCGATAAAACTACCCATTTCCAAGCTGTCCGACGCATCGAAACATAAAATGAAAGTTAGCGCCCCCCTGTGATGAGAGTAATTTTAATTTGAGCCCCACCCCCTATCTTGGTATTATTTTTACTTGATGCCCCCCCCTGTCCTGTCATATATTTTCAACCCCCCTCCTGATAATTATTGCACAGTCCCGTAAGTTGCGATGAGTTCAAGAACGTATAACCCCCTTTACTTAATAAAAAAAATAATAATAATAACCCTCTTTACAGTGGAATGTTATTTTTACCAAATCGTGAACGAAAAACATTTAGAAAAAAATTCGCAGTTAAATCCTTATCACCTTGAGAAACACAAATGTACTGGTGATGTAAACTATCAAGAGTGTTTAACCTCAAATAAAGGCACTATCTGTTCATTTATTTATTTATTTATTTATTTATATATTTATTTATCCTAACTTGGACGTCCTCTTGGGAAGGTCGAGTGAAAGATTATCAAAGAATTACTTTAATTGGAATGCATTGTAGTTTAGTACAAAAGCTAAATGCGACCGCACTCAACAACAGGGTCATTAAGAGGGGCTGTCCTCAATAAAATTGTCAATGTTACTCAGTCAAGACCGGCCCGTCTATAACTAACTCTAAAACATCCTCTTTGATGACAGGAGGGTTCTACCAGAACACAGTTGGTCATTTCGGACCCCTTGCAGGACGTACTGGTTGTTTGGCGTGTCCCAGGGGGACTTATGTGGAGATGGACAAAATACCGGGGAAACATCAGTACACGTGCCGAGTGTGTCCGGCCGGTATGTCATTCAATCTGATTTTTCATGGAATAGAAAGAAAAGATCTTTTTATCGTGAGCTAAGCCTTTTTCCTGTGTGATCAAACGCAGCTCCCTTAAAGCTCTAATTTCATTCGACCTCTACACGGCACAGATCTTTTGTTTTCAGACTGTTTGATTTTTTTTCCTTTTTTTTTTGGTGCGTTCCATCGTACATGCTTTGTCGTCTAGATTAGTCTAGAGAGCACTTTTACATAGATTTAATAACATTCGAATGCTCGATGGAATTGCTGACGAAATGTTCTTTTAAAATTCACTGAAAATGTGCAATCCATTATGCGAGAATGATCAATCCCATTTACTATTTTTGTATAAGTTTGCGTCTGGGCCCTGGTTATGGGAGCCGATCAGCACTAACTCAGGATTAAATCGTAACTGAGGTTTAATGCCTTACCGTGGATCAGCACTTATCGGCTTTGCAGGGACCGGGCTTTGATTAGGTTGAGCCAGCCTGTATTGTTAGGGTCATTTTGTCTGGATATCATAGCCTACACGTATATGACTCACACATAATTACAATCAAAGCTCTCCTTGCGACCACTCTCGTAAGCGACCAGCTCTGATTACGAATTTCCGAGGTGGTCGCTTACGAGAGCTTCGACTGTACTGTTAATTTAACATAAATATTGTCCTTCCCTAAGGCTCGAAGACCGACGAGTGGTCCAGTTACCGAGGTTGTTTTTGCATCGATTCGTTCTACCGGAGAGGCCGATTCAGCCGTTGCGAGGCGTGTCCCAAAGGAGTGCGCGGGATCCTTTGTAACGAAACAATGCTGGTGAAGGAGGGTTATTGGTGGAGATTCAGAGACTACAATGAAAGCTGGGAATACCAGCGCTTTGTGGACGCTCTAATGGTCCCTGATGAACATTATAACCCCAAAGACGTTGATTTCTCGGGAGAATTCCCCAAGGCCTATCCGTGTCCTAAGGCAGCTTCCTGTCTAGGGCTACTGAACTCTGTCAGGAAACCCTGCCAGACAGGGTATGGAGGGCCACTTTGTGAGGTACGTTCAGTGGAGGAGGGCGAGGAAGAGTTATTCAAAGGATCCACTGGCTTTCGGCTAAATAAGGTCATTAGGGCATAAATCGAAGGCGGTTATCACTACCCCTCCCATATAAATGAAATGTCGCATCCCCCCTGTAAATGGCATACACCATCACCTCTCCTGTGGATGAAGTACCACCACCTCTCCCCTGTGAGTAACATATCACTCTAACTTCTCCATGGAGGAAGTATCACCACCCCTACTCCGTGAATAAAAAATCACTACCCCTCCTCCGTGAATGAGAAAATAGCCAGCGTCAATAGTAAACTTCCGGGTACAGCGGGTTTCAATTTATACAATCTATCTATCTGAAAGATCATGTAACATGCAGATTTTTGTTAAATAATTTGCTCCCTTGTATGCCAGCTATATTTTCTGTACGGCATAACTATAAGGTCGTATTAGGTTCACAAGGAATCAAATCTCGAAATTTAAATTCTCTTATTTAGGTCTGTGAGAAGGGCTACCACAAGTCTATGTCACGCTGTTCCAAATGCCCCACTCTACCCTGGCTGATTGCTCAAGTGTCTGTTGTTTCCCTGGTCATATTCGTTCTTATCTTCATTCTTGTACGAGACGAGAAGAAGGCTAGGAGCAAAGAAAGGACGCTGTCTGATGTAGTGCTGGCTCGATTGAAAATCATTATCGGCTTTTACCAGGTAAAACCGCCAAAAAATAATTTGAAAAAAGATTGTCAAAGATTATCAAAACAACAAAAGAAAAATGATAACAACAATACATGGTCGTCGCCACGAATTTAGCAAATACTGGGTTCAACCCCGCCGCAGTTCGAGCTCGCGAAAAAATTACGAAAAAAAAAGTTGGAAATGCATTAATTTAGAGATATTTGTTTGTTAAAAATAGAAAAAAGTACGAGAAGATAAGAGGTTTTAAGTTTGGTTCAAAATAGAGGGGTGTTCAAAACAGAGCTCTAGATACTGCGACGTTCGGTTGCATGCATCCATCGCTGAATTTGCCACAATATTCCTGACATCAAAATTGTTCTCGTACCTGAAGGTCACGGCGGGAACACTGGATGCCTTTTCGTATGTTCAGTGGCCCGAAGCGCTGCTTCAACTGAGTAACTACGCCAAATTTGTGCAACTGAATCTGGTGCAGATTGCTCCGCTTCACTGTTTCAGAGACAACCTCAAGATGAACGCTTATGTAGGACTGTTCCTCACTGTGGCTTTGAATGTTGGAGCTATTATTGTCGCTTTCGTTTATTATCAAGTGAAGAAAATATTCACCAGGTAAGACTCACGCTGACAACAATTCCTATAGACCCCTCTTCAAAGGAGATAGGAATGGCGCGCAATTCCGGGACTGACCTCAAATGGTTTTAACTCGATTGACTCAAAAAGCAACCCTAAAATTTATAGATGAACAGGTAAATAGAAAATTGCAATATTTTACCGGGATTCTAACTTTCCCTGGAATGGTTTTCTTTGCTCCTGGTCGAATTGGAACTGACCTTATTCCCTTGTACATTTTGTTTTCCCAAGCAGACAAATTCATGCTTGCATGCACTCTTTTTAAATGAACAAGATAAACGATCAAATCTCCTGAGTACCATCACATGATCTGTATTGGGAAAACAAATGTACAAGCGAAAAGGGTCTATTAAGAAACATTATACTTTTGCGGAGGAAAGAAACTTGCGAAAGTGAAGAGTGCCGGACAAAAACCAGGCCAACGCAAGGAATAAAAAGCCAACCAGAAACTATGACTATTGGTGCTCCTTAAAAATTGTTGAACGTAGTTTTTTTCTGCTATTACAGAATAAAGGACGACATGACTGATGAAGAAAAACAAGAAGAAATCTCACACAGTAAAGAGCACTGTTATCGCAGCGCATTCTTGGTAATGTTTATTACATTCCCTGAAGCAAGTTCCCGGATCCTGCGCATGCTTCCTCCAGCATGCCAACAGATCTGCCAGGTTGGTGTTAAACTGAGTATACCGATAACCAACGTCTAAACCAGGAGTCAATTCAATAAAATTTATGCAAATATAATATACAGAGGAAGCTATTATTTTCAAATTTTGAAACAATGGCTACACTTGAAAATTATACTTGTAATTTGCATATTTTTGGTTGTTTTGCACTCACGTTAAGCATCATGATCCGTCTCTTTTTTTGTCCATTTCAGGACGTAGCCATGAAGGATTGTACTTACTACCTGAAGATGGACTACAGCGTTAAATGCTTCGACAAAACGTACAATAAGTACGTTAACGCGGCATACTTTGGCTCGATATATCCAGTGCTTTTTCCTTTCTTTATTGTGGTGGTGCTTTATTGGTTCTACTACCGACCGCAGATCAAAAACCGCGATAAAAACCCTGAACCACAGCGGTATGAGATTGTCGAGGGCATGCGCTTTATTTACGAGAACTACAGCGAGCGCTGCTGGTACTGGGAAATAGTTGAAACGGTCAGGAAGTTGATTCTCACTTCCGGTCTAGCGTTGATTGGTGCCGAGGGACGTACGTACATCGGAATGGCAGCAATGGCGTCTGGCTTCTATGCTGTTGCACATGCGCAGGCCCGACCAATTCCAGACAAGTTTGAGCACCTCTTACAGCTGGCTTCTCTTGTGGCGACGTTTTTCAACTTGAGCGTTGGCGTTCTTTTACGAATACCATCCGAAATGGTGAACTACTCAATCGAGAAGGACAAAGATTCCCTTGGGGTCACTGTGCTTTTGGTCACCGCTAATGTCCTGGTGACCGGATTGATAGTTAGTAAGTAAAGATTTCTGTATTTCATTGATCGTAACTATTCATCAAGTGACTTTTGTTTGCAACCACCACTCACGTGACATCAGTTGCAACCATCCACCGGCCATGCACTGGGCTATTGGCTGCCCAAATTGCATAAAAAGATAATTTACGGTATTAGAAGTTAGCAAACTGGTTAAATGTTGCTATTTTTCTATTATTTTCAGTCCGTTACCTGGTGTCGCTGGGTCAAAGTCTTTACGCAGTAATCAAGAACCCACAGTGCAACTGGGAATGCTGTCTGAGCGTGATTTTATCGGTGCAGGACGCTGGCTCGAATCTTACGGGCGTCGGTGGTGATATGGGAGGTCAGGATTTCAAGGGTAATCTTGCTCAAGGGAACGACTTCACGGTAAAACAGACATGCCCATGCGTAAAACCAATGATAATGATAATGATAATAATAATATAATAATAATTTTATTTTCGTGTCAACATGTTCTCGGTAAAAGCATGTTCATTCTAAGACGAATTACATTGAATCAGTCTGAAAGAGATGTACGATAATTGAAAAGTGTGGATTCATTATTGCAAGGCTAAGTCTTTGGTTCGTTTTACGTATTCAAAATTGAAGACTGCACATGGCTCGTATATGACATGTATAAGACTCGTACGTGCTTGTAAATGACTCGTTTGTGACTCGTTTGTACTCGTATACTCGTGGGAGAGTCGACAGTTGCAATACGAAGTCTTATGTCAACTGTATATACTCATAAAAGACAATGGAAAGGTTCATTTTCTTTTGCTTCAGGTTCCCACAATGGGAAGCACGGTTGGTGACATAGGAATCTTAGACTTGGGATTAGAAAACCAGGGAGCCGACGAAAACGAGGAAGAGGACACTAAAAGGAAGGAAGACATTGAGAAAAAACCAGCAGATAGCTCTGGGTATGATGATGGTGACTCACAGGAAGGATCGGTAAGCCCGACCACTTCAGAAAGTCCGAGGTTAGACAAACCTTGCCCTTCGATAGACAGCCCAGACAGCACGCCAAAAGGTACGGCACAAGACGACAGCACTGATGAGAAAACGGAGAGCTTAAGTCATGGCAAGGAAACTTCATTAGAGGAGCAGAGTGGAGTTCCAGAGGTGAAGATCAAACCTGGCCGCTACAAACTGCCGTTGGATCACCCGGTTGCCGCTTCCAACCCAGCCCTCGACACCAAAGATATTGACGTAAAAGAAACGAGAAGCGAAGCGATCGTGCTTGAAATTGTTGATGAGGATCTTGCAAAGAAGCTCGAAAAGATGGCGAAGATAGACGTGATTGGAGAAAAGACTAATGATGCTTTGGAGTTGGACAACATCCAAGAAACAGGCTTCTGATGTTATTCAGTCATTCACGAGATTGCAATTCTTTCCTCTCGTAGGGATAACGATAATTTTAATCAGACGTAGACGTTCGATGGCACAGCTTTTTAGATAGTCTTATTGAGTCAGCAGCACCTCAGAGTAATAATGATCAAAGCTAGATTTCAAGTTTTTCTCTAACACAGAATAGAAAGATGATAAGACATGCCAATATATTGCACAAAGTTATATGATGTATAATTCCTATTCCATCGCTGTAATTGTTCCTTCCCAAGAAGGAACATATTGTTGTTGTTTCTTGGTGCCTAATAAAATAGCATACCAACACAAAATCTCTTTTCGAATAATTTCCGTCAAACAAAATGGTAGCGTCTAGCCCCCGGGGGGGGAAGGGGGGGTACTCCCATATATGGGCTATATAGGTACGTGCCGCGGAATAGGGTATGGTTTTTGAAGTTCTCGGTCCTTAAAAAGGGTATCTTTTTTGACCCTTTTGTTTCTGTGTCCCTGGTGTGGTCCTTAGATAGGGTAGCTTAATTGTATTATCTAATACTGGAGTGTGAAAACGCCCGCCTAAACGAACAGTTTTTTTTTTAACTTGATGTGTCCGTTTAAGTATTAACAAAGTGAACAGAGGTTTAATAGCCGTTAGGCGGGTAAATACACGTAACACCTCTTCAAGCCACATTAATTTGGGCCTTAAAAAGGTATCAGTTTTCGCTTTCTTAGTCCTTAAATAGGGTTGGGGTTCACGAACCTTCGCGGCACACCCCTATCCAAAATTCGCGGGAGTACCCCCCCCCCGCCCGGGCGTCTAGCTCACTGTGACTGTTAAAAGCGTAATGTCACTTACTAAGAACTTCTCGCGGTGAACTTGGACGGGCAGGAATTGCTTTACCAATTGAATAAAGCCAGGTATCACGGAGAATCAGGTGTGATTGACGGTGATTTATTGGCGATAATCAAATGACAATGACAATGACAATGACAAGACATTTATTGTTGTAACATTACAAGTACAATTGTTTGGTACGCAGTTAGCAAGAAAACGCTAGTCGAGGCGTGCCAAATTAATTCTATTACAAATCAGATATCATATTATAATAAGTAGAAAGCAAAGAAAAAGAAAAGATGAAATATGTGTAATGAATTCAAAAGCAAGAAAGACAAATCTGTTTAATGCAACCTGTAAAAGAGGCTAAGGTTTAGGATTTCGCGATTTTATTTCTTGTGTTATCATGGTTGCATCAAGGTAATCATCTTTGTCCTTAAATATTTCGAATAGCACACTGATTAATTTTCGTTTGAACACTTTTTTTGACATATCTCTCATTCTACCTGGTATCTCATTCCATACTTTAGCGCCAAAAATTGGGACGGCTTGTCTAAGTTTTTCAAGATTAAATTTTTTGATGTACATATTATTTTTAGAGGATGATCTTGTGTTATATGTATGAATAGATGATGTCAGCGAGAACAAGTTAACGATTTTTGAGGGTGCAGAATTAGTATGAATATCATGCATTAGATAAGATACGGACTTAAAATAGAGAAAGCTAATTGGCAGGATATTTGCATCAATAAAAAGAGGAATGGCATGAACTCTCCTGTTGGCAAAAAATATGAAACGGATAACTTTTTTCTGAAGCAATAAGATTTTTGTTAAATGTATACTTGACGCCTGCCCCCAAACTATCAAACCGTAAGATAAGTAAGGCAAGATTAACGCACGGTAAATATTAAGCGAGGTATGTTGAGGAACAAAGTGCCTCAATTTAGCGATTAAACCAACCGTTTTACTTAATTTAGTAGCTACATTATCAATGTGTATTTTCCACGAAAGATTTTTGTCAATCAAAATGCCTAAATATTTAACATAATTTTTCATTTCCAAACTAACGTACTGATTGGTATCAGTATCGAAGATCTTGAGTTGGGGAAGGTAGTCAACAGACTTCTGGTAAGGATGAAAAATAACAAAATTGGTTTTTTTGGTATTAAGGGTTAATTTATTTGAGGCCAGCCAAAGATACAACTTTTTAAGCTCAGAATTTACTGTTGCTTCAAGTGACCTTAGGCTCTTGTTGGCATACAGTATGTTAGTATCATCAGCAAAGAGGTAGAAATTAAAAGTATCAGAGCAAGTATGAATATCGTTAATATATAAGAGGAAAAGCAACGGACCCAGTACAGACCCCTGTGGAACACCATTAGATATTAGAGCTGCATCAGATAATTGGTTGTTTATTTCTAGTGTTTGTGATCTGTTACACAAAAAGGATTCAAACCAATTATTAATTATTCCACGAAAACCATAATGATTTAACTTATTTAGAAGAATTTGATGGTTAACTGTATCGAAGGCTTTCTTTAAGTCAATGAAAATTCTACAGGTAAATAAACGTTTATCCATATTAGACTGAATTGCACTAACTATATCTACAATGGCATGTTCAGTAGAAAACCCTTCTCTAAACCCATACTGAGCTGAAAACAAAATATTGTTAACACTAATAAAATGCATCATTCTTTTATACATAACCTTTTCAAAGATTCTGTCAAATATAGATAAGAGAGAAATCGGTCTATAGTTATTTGCATCTGTCTCATCCTCAGTTTTAAACACAGGTATGACTTTAGCCTTTTTGAGTTTTGAAGGGTAGTTCCCAGATGTGACCGACAAATTGACAATTTTAGCTAAAATGTCGCTGATAATAATACTTGAATATTTCAAGAGTTTTAATAGTCGGGCAGGAGTATAAACCATGAGATTTATTGTTGGGCAGAGCCAATATTTCTAATTCAACTGCCTTGGCTGTTACAGGCTTAAACATGAAAGAACTCGCTGGAGATTTGGTTTTTTTGAGAAAGTCGCGATGATCACCAGAAGCTGGTATCTTACTCGCTAGTTTTTCTCCAACAGACGCAAAATGCTCATTTAGTATATTAGCAATTCTTTGTGGATTGCGATTAATCTTATTCCCATTATTGAAGTCTTTTATCGCATTTACATGACGGGATTTTTTAGTTTTACGATTCAATAGATTATTTAACGCTTCCCAGGTCTTTTTCATATTGTGTAAATTTTTTCCAAAATAGTCATGGAAGTAACCTTTTTTACTAATTCGAATAAGATGATTAATTTTATTTCGATAAAACTTATATTTAGTTTGATCACCAGAAGCAAAAAGTTTATTTTTAGTCTTAATTGAAGCTCTTATCCCTTGTGTTATCCATGGTTTTGAAAACCGCTTCAATTGAAACTGAAATACAATGCAGCGAATAAACCAATTACTATATAGTAGCTAATTGCAGAAAACGGGATACACGCAATAGCAGTCACGATACGAGAATGCTTGCGTGAGCGTAGTTGCAAGCCTACAAACGATATTGATATACTTAAGACGCGAAAAACCTTCTTAAGACCTGTAACTTAATGAAACTTAAACTATACGAAGTTCTTTAAACTAGATGTGACGCCCTAACAAAACGCAAAGGTAAACTAGTGAAGCTGGGGCGTTACCACATGGCTTTATGGCTTGTAACCTTAAATAATCTCGCGAAGAAAGTCGCACTTAATGATTCTCGTAGTTCTTAGATGGTCTTATAAGGTAAGGATATTGCAGTACTCACACATCGGTTCCCGCTTGCACCCTCAAGGCCAGGGGTAACTTTAGGATCAAAGAGCTGAGTGACTTATGCTCTGATGGCTCGAATGAATACTGACGACTACTGAAGAGAGGTCGCCGTGCTTGCTCTTGTATCTTTACGTGCGAACCTAATGACGTCACTTTAAGGCGGGCAAAATTAGCGAATTAAAAGGAATCATTTGTTAATAATTAGAAACCGGTTAGGAGAAGGGGATCTGTTAGAAAAATAATTTCGGTTTACACGACCTCACCAAGAAGCTAGACCTGCTCCAGGCTAGCTGCACCTCCCGCAAATTGTGCGCTTCCCTTCTAGGTTACCAGTCGTTTTATTCCTAGTTGAGGCGTTTAGTTCAAGAAACTACTGGTTTGTTGACGTGTCAAGCAAACCTCTATGAATCAGAACGCCAACTTCCATAATCGCGTTTCCAAGGAAATGGTTACGAATCCAACAGAAGCTGGGTGCGAAACGACATCGGATTGAGTACGAATCTTCCGAATTTGGGTACGAAACGACTCCAGTATGCTCTCTTGTGTTCTTCTAAGTTCACGCGTTTGTCCATTCCCTGATATACGCGCGCTTTGTATGAGCGGTAGGATAGTAAGATATCATTCTACAGTAAGACAGCAATCACACCAGCAAAACTATTTATTTGTCATTTAAGTAAAACATTCCTAAGGGCTTATAAAGCAAAAAAAAACATTAAACATCTAGAGTAAAATGCTACATTGATAAAAACAATTTAAAATATTAAAAAATTTTAAGTGATCACAAACGAGGCAACTTAGTTGAAATAATTATGATTCTTAGTATCACTCCTTTTAATGCTTTTTTTTTTGCACTTGGTGCATTACAGCGGGGAAAATATACTATTAAAAAACGAGAAAGGCAGCTCAGTTCAAAAAGTAAAGGTAATGCGTTCAAACATTGTTAAAATAATGAAAAGACTTTCCAAATTGACTAAAAGCAATGCAACATTTGCAGCTGGTTACATTACATTCCAGACTGTCCCAACTTCTATTATCGAAGCATACACAAAATACATTTAAAAAGGAGCAAAAAAAAGAACAGTTGAAAGGTTTAACTACAGTAAATATGCCTTCACTATGTAAAAGCTGTTTGGATGGTAAATAATAGTAGAAATAGTAAAAGTCGTAGCGTCCTGGACACATCGACTTTTAGTCAAACAGAAACAAAATTATAACGAAAAACAACTTTGTCTCTTCGGTTCTTTCCCAAATCAAAAGGAAAAATAATCAACACCAGGAAAATGAGGGGTTGATAGGTAAAAGCTACATTTTGCGATTGGAGAGTAGGGATGAGTTATAATATCATCTTTCTTTAAAAGGTAGGGCGTAGAACGTATAGCTGACAAGAGACATATGCTAAAATACCATTTTGCAAGTTACTGAGAGTCAGCGGTCTCAGTATAGAGAGTGTTCTGACTTGTGGTAGGTCTGAATGTAGCGCACAGTGTCAGTCGAGTATTACGATGACCTCACTTTCATCTTCACTACCTTCCTCGACTTCTGCTCTGTAAGGGGATTGAGATCTTTCATAAGAAGGGCCAACTTTTCCAAAGACATTGATCAGCTTTTGGTGAATGTGAGTGATACAGATTACTTGGTAGCCAATAACACCGCGCACTGCAAGGGCCCGAGTAAACGACCTATCGCTGCCTCGCACTCCCCAGTGGGGATTGTTGCGTTTGTCCTTATCTTGCACTTGGAATTCTTCTTCGTTGAAAATGATGTCATCTGTGACGAAGTTCATCCCTTGTAGCGCAGATGCGTTGTTTAGTACCACTTGGTATCGTTGTTCACTTCGCATATAATGCTCCGAGGGGTATTTGGCCATGTAGTCGTACCTCCTGGTAGATACATGAGCCAGTGCCACGCCAGCAGTGCGGTTGATATTATCGTGAAACATCTTTTCCTTGCATTTCTCAACAAACTTTTGTTTCAGACATCTCAGTTGGTCTTTCTTCTCTTCATCCTTTTCGCAGTCAACTGATACTTTATCCATGGTGAATGGGCTGTCTAACCGTCCTACATTCATCTGTACCTCCTCAAAACTCTTGTCGTTCAACAAAAGCGAACGGGCAGCGCTCTTCGTTTTCTTTGCCCATGATGGCCAGTCTTGAACGAATTCGTCCCAGAGGTCGTCCCTTTGATCGCGTGACAAGGGGTTAACAGTCTTCTTCAAACATTCTTGGTAGACTCGCTGGCCAAACAAAAGACCCCTGCCGAACGTACATTTGTGCCAACGACGGTCATTTTCATTAAACTCGTACATTTGTTTGATGTCATCATCAACTGTCCAGTACAAACGAAAGCTTAAGCATTCTGCGAGGCTTTTGATGATCGACCTGGTCACCCCAATTCCACGACCGTTTTGTGGGAGAACAACATACCTCAAATTTATCTGTCTGTCTTTGGGTACTACTTTCATGGCAATCGTCCGCTTTAGATCTACCAAGTGCTGCTTTTCCACAACAAGAAATATGTTGAAATCAAGTGTGCCCTCCTGCACAGTTTCATCTACTTCTTCGCCTTCCTCCGTGGCGCTCCACGGATCCTCTTGGAGGTAGTAGTTTCCCATTATGTTTGACTGTGGGCCAGGGCGGATTGTTGGGATGAAAATAGGTGCCAGAGTATTTGCGGGATCGACAAACGTCATCCGCATAGTCTCAAGATCTTTTTGCATGGATACAGTCATCCGTACCTCAAGGCAAAACCTTTCGCGAACCTCACTTTTCTCCACATGCATCTCATTTTCGGGAAGCGACTGATCTTCCACAATACAGCAGGAAACACGAGATACCTGATGGGCAAATAGCCGTTTCCTGGCCTTCTTCATGAGCCTACACACTGCAGCGTCTTGTGAATCAACGTTTTGTTCTAAGTCAGGGTCAAGCTTAACTGCAAAATGATCCTTGTCACTCAGGACTTTTGTTAGGGCAACTGGCCAAAGTGTACGCTTCTCCACAATATTGGGCTCTCGCAGAACTAAAGCATTTTTCTGAAGCTTTAGCAACTGCTCCAGCCTGCGGACAGGATCAATTTTCTTGTTAGGCATCTTTAGGATCTTGGTCATTTCCTCTATTATTCGTATGTGGTTTTCTGTGGCTTGTCTTTCATATGAGCTACTTGATGCTTCTCTGAGTTGGTCCGGAAGTGTGGTGTGGTCCAACAGAGAACTTTCATAACTAGGATGTGGGTTGACGTTGCGTATTTCTTCCCTGCAAATATCAATAACGACACCCATGTTCTTGGAAAGAAACTTAAGAAGATCAAGTCGACTTGCAGGTCTCACCACACGAAACAACTCCTCGACATCGCTTTTAAGATATTCCACTAGCTGAAGAGGGGAGTGTTTGTTCCGCTGTAAATCTCGAGAGGATTGCACCACAATGTTCAACACTTTTTCAAGTAGGTCGTGAAGAAATTCAATACAAAGACCTTTCCTACCTTCCTCGTCATAACGCGTCCAATCCTTCTTTATTTTTCGAAATGAAACCCGATTTTTGCACTTTTTGGACTCAATTACTTGACAAACATAGCCCCGAGCTTTAACTGTGCAATAGCTAAGTATTCTACCTTCACATAGCATCTCAGCCAATTCTCTGTGATCTTCGGGAACCTCTCGAGAAGCAGCACTGTAAGCGTCTTCTACTGCAGTGATCAACTTTTTTCTAAACATTTCCAGAGCATCTTCGACGGCAGTTAAAACAAATGTCAAGGTTTCTTCTGATCTCAAAAACTCGTCACAAATGGTACTGAGGTTTTCTGCGTCACCACTGAAAAGCCCATTTTTCTCGGCTAGGAAAGACTCTGCAAGAATGTCCGCTTCTCGAGCATCATAATAAATCTCAAAGACTGGATAATAAATTTTGACATTTACTTCCTCGACCCTCTGGGCAACTTTTTTGACACTGGCACACGATTTATTTAGTTGGGTTTTAAGCTTCTTGGCAGCCCAATGGACCTTGTTTAGAAACGGATGAAACTTGTTCTTTGTCCTGACAGTATTTATATGGTTGTTAATGACACTGTTTAAGTTGTTTATAAAATCAGGGTTTTTTGGATCAAACACAATAACATCACTTTCCTCTTGTAACCTTTCCAGAAGATCCTCTCCCCCAAGCTGAGGGAGCTTCTCTTTAACTTTCTTGTACCTCTGGGTGATGTTCCCGTCTTCAGTGGACAACAAAGTCGACCACGCCCTTTTAAGGTTCTCTCTCTGTTCCTTGTAACGAACTTGAAAGGCCTCCTGGTTTTCTTCATGCTGGTACAAATGGGGTGCGGTCACGGAGTCTCTGCCTGGGTTGTCGATGAGAACAAGCTTCGGCCTTAATACGTATTCGAACTCATCGTGCATTCTAAAGATAGTACTTAAATCTTCTGATGAGACTGGGCGCCCAGAGTGACCACCAGCAAAGAAGAAAATCAGATCAGATTTGCTCAGCTGAACATCAATTTTGTCGTCTCCAACTTTATCCCCGAGGCCCGGAAGGTCTTCAAACACAACGTCGACGTCTAACACAAGATGACCAGAACTTGAACACTTCCTCTCTTTTAAATACTGAAAAATTGGGAAAGGCCCCTGAAATTCTACAAAGGCTGCATCATCTAAGCCCGTGACTTCCATAAACTTCTCCTTCATTATGTTATTCACAGACGCCAGGGTGTCTGGGCCTAGATCATCGTTCGAGTACCAAACATCAGGTTTCTGGTGGACAACTTTCTTGTGTAAAGACACCTGCACTTTATTTCCGTACTTAAGGCGGACAGGCACCGGGGTCTGACTTCCTCCTGGACCCGAAGGCAACGGACCGTCAGACACCCTAACGTTATCGGGTAGCCCAAAATTTAAAAGAAAATTTAGCATGTAGCTTTTACCAACCCCTTGAAGCCCTAAAACAGCTACAGTAAGACTGATGCTATTTTCTGAAGTAAGTTTGGAATGAAAATTATCGATACTCTCACTGATTAACTTTTCAACTTTCTTCATTTCACTTTTTCTCTTTTTGGACGACTTGGCATCCTGTTGATAAAGCAAATACCACGTTCCTTCCATTACAAGTGATAAATGACTTATCTTCTCCCAAAGTTCATGCTCTGGTGTTACGCCACTGAATGCCATCGCTTTTTTCTTTGCATAGCCGACTATATCTGCCAAACAGAAAAAAGAGGAATAGAATGATAACTACAATAAAGGTAGACAAAGAGAAAGAGATAAAGGGAAAATGTGGGTAGGGAGCGAGAGAGCAGCCAAACAAACAGGTACAGGCATAGGTAGGTGGAAGGCAAAAAAAACCCGAGGGTATGGGGGTGGGGGAAGAGACCAAGGAAGGAGGGAGATGAAAAGGGAAGGTTTTTAAGGAGGTAATGAATGTTTGTAAGAAAGGACAAAGGAGAGAGAGTGGAGGGGCAGGGCCAGAGAAAGCCAATGGAAGGGGCAGGGTAAGAGAAAGAGAGCAAGGCGGAGGGAGAGGAAAAGGGAGTTTGGGAAGGAAGAGTGGTTAAAAATGGATAAAATTCTTACCTAAGGCAGCCTTGACACCAACTTCAATGCACTGTGCTTTTAAAGCTGTCATATCACCAAATGATAGAAGAGGGAACACACACTGGGGACGTTTAACTATCTGCCCAAGCCCTCTAAAATCTATTTGTGACCCAACAGGGGCAATCATGGTTTGCACGTTTCTGGTATTCAGGTGCTCTGATTGCACAATGCAAGCTTCTAATTCTGTCCCATCTCTTTCACTTTCAGCAATGATAAGGAAAAGAAGTTTCTTGTGCTCATTTCCATTCAGTGTACTGACATTTTCAGATTCCACAACCTGAAAAGCACTGGCTGCCTCTTTCAATGCCAAACTTATCCTTTCACTCTTGCTGCCAACTGTTTCTCTAGTCAGCAATCCACGGACAGTGAAAGGTTTTGGTTTGTGTGGATCAAATCTAATCCTTGTTATCGCAGAATCCCCATATGTAATTACAGCAGCCCTGGATTTTCCTGGAGCAACATTCAAGCTACTAGCCAAGCACTCAACAAAGTCAAGTTGCTTGGCAATATCTTCCTGAGAGACATCAGCTGAATAGTCCAATGCAAAGACTATGTCTGCTGTGAATTCCTTATCTGTTAAATGAAGACAACAAAGGACACATATCTATACCAGTCTGATACAATTTGAGATAATTTTAATAACATGTTTTTCCTTACATCCTAGTTCCCTCATGCATGTTTGAAATTCAGAAACTGCAAAGGTTTATCATTAGTCACTATAAGTCAGCTAATGACAAATAGCTGTTACATCAAAAAATTAATAATGATCTTAAATACATTGAAATAAAGTCACTCATCACAGCTAGACATGCAGATAATAATGGCAGGGGAATAGTTAGGCTGTGGCAGTATATGTACAAACCAAGCATACAAACAATTAATCACCCTGATGTGCCCATTCTAAACAAGGGAAGTTTTGAGAAATCCATTACACTTTTGTTCCTTCCTTTCATTATTTCTCAGTACATGAACTGTTCAAGAATTCTTGGAGAGCAAAATAGAAATATGGAAAGCAGAAACGTTCCATTGTAAAATTGGTTCACAATGGGACTTCTGACTGGAAAAGAATGTTTTGAATTGTTTATGTAAGCACTGGCAAGGGTTTCTTGCATCAAATTCAATCCAGACTTATGTTACTTGACAATATTATAATGTAAATGTTCCATTAGATTCACGGCCTTCTCCACTGGCAATATTGTCAGAGGATTTCAGTTGTTTCCGCATTTGTACTTCATTAGATTGGATGGCACCACAAGCTGCAGAGTCTTTACCTAATTTAAAAAAGTGTTGGCTACTTTAACACAGCTGCAAAATTATAGGTAATTGAAAGATTAAATTTCCATACATCTATACTGTATATTCATGGCATTTACTCACAGTAGATGAAAAAAAAAACAAAAAGAAAAGAATCCTTGATTGTTGCATACTTTACTTTACTTATATGTATAGAGACTCACCAATTACTAGAATGTACATGTACTATATACATATTATTGTTGTCGCTTAATCATGAGAACCAACTGACCTTCCATTATTGAATCATCTGAACTGCTCGCTTGGGATATTGTCTGGACTCCTTTGGATATCTTTGGGTTTCTTCGATCCATCCTTCATTTACTTAATATCTCCTACCACCTTAAATCCACTCTTGGTTAAGATGTTGAAATTTAAGTTATTCATTCATTCAGTCATTCATCTTCACTAGTACTGAAATATTATTAATTCCCTTCAAGTCTTCAATTTGTTTCCTCTTAAGAATAGCTTTCGCTAATACAAGAGGTGGAACTCAATAAGTAATTACATTACCAAGTACAAGTAATAAATAATAAATACAAATAATAATAGTAGATAAAGTAATTATCAGTTATTGAATGAAATAAGAATTAGTAAATAATAACAAATAATAGTAATAAAAATAATAATAGTAATAAAAATAATAATAGTAATAAATAAGTGAATAAATAAATAAATAAAAAGGGGGCTCTACAGCCTACGAAGGTAGCTGGGTGCCCTCAAAGATCTTATTGAAGGCTGAACGGCAGACCTAAACGACGGCACATTATGGGAAGAGATTACATTTTCAGGTAACTGATTCAAAATCCTAATAGCTCGAGGGAAAAATGAATAATTAAATGAGGAAATAATTATTAGCTTGGGGCTGACTGTAAGGACAGGAGTTATGTCTGGAAGGTCTGAATTAGGAACACTTAACTGTATCAGGAAAAGAGAAAATTAATTAAGTTATTATGGAGCTTGTAGAACAGTGTTACTTGGCTAGCCAAGCGTCTCTGTTCAAGACTAATAATATACTTACGTAGCAATTAATGAATGAGGCTGAGTAGGATATGAAGAATTAAGCGGATCGAGGAAGGTGTGATAACACCCTTCCAAGATCCGCTTAATTCTTAATATCCTACGAAAGCCGAATTCATTAATTGCTTTATTATTTATCAAAATATTTTTAAACACTTAAAGGAGAAAATGAGCTTCATTTTCACAAATTTCACACCCACCAGCAATATAACAAAACAACAAAATAACACAAGCTCGTCCCCAGGTCTTCTCGGTTAATGGTGCATTAACCTGCGAAAACGCTGCATTTTTGACGTCATTTCCTCGTTTAAGTCAAAATTCTTCCAAATTTGGTCATCAGTAACTGGTTATGGTGAATTAAACGTGTGCTTTTAGCCAATCAGAATCGGGGAAATATTTTGAATGAATAATAAATGAAATTATTACTTGTTTCTGATTGGCTGAGAGCAGTGCAGTTCAAGTGTAACACCAGTGTAAATTACACATCGAAATTCCGGATTATGATTGGTTGAAAGACAATGGGAAATTTTCTATACCAATGATATCACATAAAATGATGACAGAAATTTTCTGCAGAAACTTTGAAAAAAGTTATCTCGAGTGAGAAAAAATGTCTACATGAAATCGAGAAAGGTATACTCTGGCCAAAATACTTTTTTCATGTTTATATTAAGGTTTCCAAACACTTTAAAATACAAATGACATTAATAATAAATGGCCCACAGGCCCATGCGATTACACATTACTCATCCCACCTACACAAGTGGTGACAAAAATCGATTGTTTCGAGAGAAGACAATTTTTCCGGGAATTTGGATTTTTCATAGGGAATCAGAAGACAAGTAAAAGAAACAGCCAATCTCTGAATACACTTCCTGCAATACAGTCATAATTTCAGAACGTTTTACCTTTTTAAGGGAATACCTGTGAAAAATTGGTTTGAAAATGTTCAGGCGTAATTTTTCACCGAGGATATTAATAGGAAATCAAGTGGTAATACTCGTGAAATTAGGGAATATCCCTCCGTGGTTTGTCCAGAATCTAATAATTTCCCTCGGAAGACTATTAGAATTTGGACAAAACTCAGAAGGAAATTATTAGGTTTTGGACAAAACG